>CAUHTR010008007.1:63311-115811 GCA_959609185.1 Schmidtea polychroa
AAAAAAAACACTTAAAACCCCTAAAAACCTATATCTTTTAATTTCTTTATTCTGAAGACATTTTGGTTTCAAAATAAAGACTTAAAAAAAACCACAAAAATATTAAAAAAACAACAAAAATATTAATAAAACGGGGAAAAAAATACTGATAAAACTATGAAAAACGTTTGTCGGCTTGCGGTCGTTAGGTATATAAACACACTACTTGAGGATGTCAACTAGCAAGTTGCTATTTGACTAATTTATAATTTTATAAATCTTAATCTTGAAGAATAAAAAATTTTATGAAAATAGTAAAACTGCTCTGAGAGGACAGTGGTATTTTTTTTTTTTTTTTCACTGTCCTCTCAACAGTTTTTTTTGATCCGGATCATTTTTTTTTTATTCAACCTCTTTCGTTTATCAAATCTCTTCCAATATACAAGCTGGCCAGACTTATATATCAGAATCAATTCGATAATAGCAGCACACCTTATTATTCGCTTCTCGCTCACGAAGTCGATTTCATCGGCGTTTTAAGTGTGCTGCTCGAAAGTACAAATGAATTCGAAAGCGAATCCGAAAGAGGTCCGAAAACAACCAAGAAATAAATGTGCGATAATTACCGGTTCGCCACCACACCCGTTTCAATATTTTTTTTTTCATATTTATGTTTAAAAATTAATTAATTAATAAAAAAATAAAAAAATTAAATAAATAAAATAAAATATAAATCTAAGATACCCACACTATTTTCAATATTATTTTCAAATTTTTAATATTATTTTATGTTGAAAAAAAAACTAACCTGAGATGTGATTTGAACCACTAGCATTTGAACCACTGTGCCAGTCTAGCCCACTGCGCTATTAGACTTTGGATTTTTGTCATTTTTTAAATTTTTAATTAATAAAAAAATAAAATAAAATAAAATAAATAAAATAATATATACAAGTACTTTATAAATATAAGATACCCACACTATTTTCAATATTATTTTCAAATTTTTAATATTATTTTATGTTAAAAAAAAACTAACCGTAGTTAGGATTTGAACCGCTATCCATTTGAACCACTGTGCCAGTCTAGCCCACTGCGCTATCGGAGTTCGGATTTTTATCATTTTTTAAATTTTTATTATAAAAATGAATAATATAAATCTTAAAATTCAAGAAAAAAATAAATTAAATCTTGATTATAATAAAGAATTTACTCATGAAATCAAGAAAAATGATATTTTAAAAATCTCGCCAACTTCAGGATCTATTGCAAACTTAAATCGTAGGGGTGATATAGTTTTTCAATCTCTTCAAACATCAAACCCAATAGATTTTTGTAATGCCAAATTATATTATAAAATTGAATTAGAAATTGAAGCAAACAAAGATATAACCCTAGAAAATAATTTCTTTCCAAATTTATTCTCCAACATGAGATTAAAACTAGGATCATCAGAAATTGAAACTGTTTTGTATCCAGGAGTATATTCTACAATGTTAAATTTTATTTTAACTGGTTGTGATTATAAAAACGAATATGGTGAATTAACAGGTTGGATTCCTGATGTTAATAAAGGGGATTTAGATAAAGATGGTTTAGATATAAATTAGATATAGATTATCGAACAAGCAGAGATTGAAAGATCCCTCGAGAGTACAGCCAAGACTAGTTTACAAACCCCAACAGAATCAGAAATAAAATATGCTAATGAATTACACCATGAATTTAGAAAAATAAAAAATATTTAAAAGTTCAAGTACATGAAAAAGATCAAACATGGTCTGCTGATTTAGTCTTTATGCCCAAATCATCAGACCCTGAAAAATATAAAATAATTTTAACAGTAATAGATTTATATACAAGATTTGCTTTTGCAAGGTGTTTAGAAATAAAACAGGATATTCTATTACAGAAGCATTTGAAAATATATTTGAAGAATATCAAAGAATTCCAAATTATTTATGGTGTGATAAAGGAACAGAATTTTATAACAAAGTTTTTACAAAGTTTTTAAATGAAAATGATATTAAATTATATTCAACAGAAAACGAAGGAAAAGCAGTTGTGGTTGAAAGATTAAATAGAACATTAAAAAATAAAATGTGGAAATATTTTACTGCTATTGGAAACAAAAATGGAACAATGAATTGTTACAAAAGATTGTAAATGAATATAATAATGATGTACATAGTTCTATAAAATCAACACCTTTAAATGCTTCCATGAAGCCTGAAACCATTAAAGTGGTAAATATTGAAAATGATGTTATTGTTGATACAACCCCTATAAAACCAAAGTTTAAAATTGGTGACCGAGTAAGAATATTTAAATATAAAATAAATTTGAAAAAGGATTCACAGCAAAATGGACAAATGAAATTTTTATTATAAATAAAATACATTATACAACTCCAATAACATATAGCATCATTGATTTAAATAATGAAAAAATATTAGGTAGATTTTATAATAATGAACTACAGAAAACAGATTTTTAAGTCGACAAGCCCTAAAACAAACTTTTCCATATTTCAGCTTCTTCTCTATCCAAATAAATATAATTATATTTTTCTCTCCAATGATTATCAACAAACATATCAAACATATTCTTATCAGGTTCAACATTTGAAAATAAATCATTATAAATCATATTCTTATCACGCTTGTCTAATTTAAAAAATATAAAGCAATTAGAATTATTTCTTATAGAGTTTTTATCTAAAGCATAATATGTTTGAGATATATAAATAACATTACAATTATTATGTCGACCTCGTGTAAAGTAACTCTTTTGAATCTCTTGATTTTTCATATTAACAACATCATCAAATATAACTAGATTATTTTTATCTTTAGGAAGTAAATCACAATGTAAAACATCTTCAGGTTTATTAGAGAATAAGATCTGGATTCCATCCCCTATATAATCATTTTTATTACTAATATCTGATTCTAAAATCTTTTCCTTGTACCAATCAACCATATCACAAGGATGAAAAACCTCTTCGGGATATGTATGTTGATTTTAAAAATATCAATTATAGCTTTTTTTAGTTAATTTATTTTCAAATCCACATTTCAAAAGTTGTAATTCCGGTTGGTTAATGGTTGTAGAATAAAAGATTAAATTATTATAATCCAAAAAACCATCTTCTAATAACATTCTCATAAGAAGAACATTCTTTCCACATCCAGAAGATCCAATAATTAAGCATCTAAAATTATCAGGAAATACTTTATTATTAAATTTAGATTTATGTCTATTTAAAATTGGTTTCCAAGTATCCATTTTTATTTATTATAAAATGACAACACAAAACCCTACAGAGGAATCTTTGCAAGAATTAATAAATTCAAATAAAAATAAATCAGTAGTAATCTCTGGTAAAAAATATTTTATTGGAAAACATGTAAAAGAACAAGTTAAAGAAAAACTAAAGGAAGGAGGGATTCTTCCTCTGGCGGCTTTAATACCTGCAATCATTGCTGGTTTATCAAGTGCTGCTGGAATAGCTGGAGGAATTGCAACTACAGTTCAAAAAGCTAAAGAATCTCAAAAGACAGACCTAGAAAAAGAAAAACTACAAACTTAAATCTATTCAATGAAGAAGGTAGGGCAAGCTAAAGGGGGAGTGTCCGTTGGAAAGGGTCTCTATCTTAATCCATATGAGGGGAGTCGGCAAAAGTCTCTATCTTGATCCTTATAAAGGTAGAGGTTTAAATGATTTTTTAAAAAATCAAATTTCTACATCTGAATCTTTATCTTCAAAAGATAAAGAAGATTTAAAAAAAATATGTAAATCTTTAAAGAATGGATGCCTTTGTAAAACTAAAAATGGTAAAGGATTATACTTGAAGCCCTTCGAACTATGATACCATTTTTGAAACCATTAAAATGGTATATGAAGAAAGATTAGCACTTTTAAAAAAATTACAATCAGAACAAGATAAATATAATAAAAAAGATACAACTCAACATGCTGAATCTATAATATTAAATGAGGTAATAACACAACAACAGGGGCCAACAATTAAAGCTATAAAAGAGTTGGAAGATTTCAATGAGCAAGCAAAATTTAAAGAGTTAGAAGATAAAAAACAAAAAATAAAAGAACTAGAGTGGTAGGATAAAGAAAAATAATCCAGTGAAAACCATCCTGAAAGAAATCAAAGAAAACGCAGAAGAATTTCTAATGGCGAAGAAGAAGAAATGTTTTTAAAAACAAAACCTCTTAAAGTTGATCCTAAAATTAGAGATGATTTACCTCCTTCAATTAGACCCACATTTAATACTAATACTGAAGGATATCAAATAATAACAATTAATAAACAAAACTTTACTTTATATTCAAATTCAGAAAATAAATCACGTATTCATTCACAAAATGTTTATAATAATGAATATTTAGACTTTGAATTTACAGATGATTTTTATAGATTACTTTGTGGATATTCTTCAGATGATGTTGAAGAAATTAAAAAATATTTAAATTTAATAAGATTAATAAGAGCTAGTTCTAAAGCAAAATATATTCAAGATTTAAAGAATTATTTAAATAAAAATGAAAAAAGTTATGTTGTTACAGAGGGAGAGGGATTGGATCCCATCAATCTTTTTATTGAATTAAGAAAACTATTAGCTGCAAGGAAAGCAGGACATAATAATTTAGATTCTGATATTTTAAAGATTTCTAAAGATTTGTTAAAACAAGGAATAATTTCAAAAGATAAATTTAATAAGTATACGAAGTTATAAATACGAAGTTTTAAAACACAAAATGACTCCTTCAATATTAGATTTTTTAAAAACATTTGGAATAAATGCAAAAACAAATTTTGATTTAAAAGATTATGCAAATTATTTAAATTTAAAAATTAAAATATTAATGAATGATGAATTATCAAGTCTGGAGAGTCCCCTGAATATAATAATCAATTATCAAAATTCAAATGAAAAAGGATCTCATTGGGTTTGTATATATAAGAAATCTATCTACTTTGATTCTTTTGGGATTAAACCTACTAAAGAAGTTGAAGATTATCTCTTGAGGGGTTCTCCGATTGATTCCCCAAATGGTTATACTTTTAACTCTTTACAAGTTCAACCTTTGAATACTAAAATATGTGGTATTTTAAGTTTATATGTTTTGTATAGATTGAATAAGGGAGAGGGAAAGGGGCATACGCAGGATTTTGAATCTATAATTCAAGAAATTTATAATGATCTAGAATCTCTACTATAAGGATTTTTACTATAAGGATTTTTACTATAAGGATTTTTACTATATGAATTTACTACTAAAGAAATGGAGCTTCACAACCCTCCGGAAGATAATTTAAAAAAAATGGTAAACATAATGTCAGATAAATATTCAAGAACTTTATCTATAAATTCAAAAGAATCAGACTTTACTATAAACTTTCAAGATTCAATTAAATTAGATCAAAATTTAAATTATGAATTGGGGCTATTATGGTTTTGTGCTTATAATACTATTTTTAATATAACTAAAGATAATAATAAATTTACTATTGAAACTCGTGATGGGCATAAACCAGAAATTATAACAATAGAACCTAGGGCATATGAGATAAAAGATTTAAATGATATACTTTCTAAAAAAACAAATGAAGGTATTAAAATTAAAATGGATATACCAACTTCAAAATGTGTAATGACTTTGAAGAATATAAAAATTAGTTTTTTAGATAATTGTTTCTTTCACACAGTTTTAGGATTTAAACCTATGGATATAACAATAAAAGAAGATAAAATAATAACATCAGAAAATATTATAAAAATAATAAATACAAACACAATAAATATTCATTGCGATTGTATAACTGGTTCTTATAATAATGGTAAACAAACAAATGTTTTATATTCCTTTCCCTCAAACACAGTTCCTATGGGATATAAAATAGTTGAAAGAATGAATCCTCCAAATTATTTACCTTTATGTAGAAAATATATAATGGATATTAATTTTAAAATTCTTAATCAAGAAGGAGAATTGATTGATTTTAATGGAGAAGAGATTTCAATGTATTTACATTTGAAACAGGTTTGAAGATTCATTTTAAATTATTAATAAATGAGTTCTTATATTCCATGTAATAGAGGTGGTGGAACAATAAAAACAGGGTTTAATACAGAAGAAATATTAACTTTAACAGAAAATAAATATATTAATGAAAGAGGTGATTCAATGAAGGGTGATTTAATTTTAAAAGGACACAAGATAAAAGAATTATCTTTTCCAACTGATGAAGCTGATGCAGTTAATAAAAAATATGTTGATGGTGTTAAAAATTATACTGATTTAACAACAACAAGAATTGAAAGTTCATTAACAACAAAAATGGATTCAATGGAATCAAAGCTTAATAATATCGAACAACGATTTAATGATAAATTTGACAAGTTACAAAGTCTGTTAACTGAACAAGTTGTAAAGTTAAATACTACCATATTAAACTCAAAAGATAAACAAATTATGAATACTAAATTTAATACAATATATAATATAATAAATGAGATGATTACATCATTTAATAAAAGACTTGTCAAATTAGAATCTCATACAACACACATTAACACCACACATAGTATTAGAAAAAGAGCTGCTGAATTAGAACAGAATAAAACATTATTACCCCATACATATAAACATTTTATAGAACCAAGTTTAATAACAACAAACAGTAAAGAATGGAGTGTTTTTATGGTTGTAAAGATTATTGATCTTTTTTTCTTTTTGTTTGATGATGATAATGAAAGAATGAAATGGTTTGTGAAATGTGATTATAATAGTAAGCTTGAAAAGGGTGATGTTATAATGACTAGTTATGATTTACCACACGGAGATTGGTATGTTAATACTCATTCACATGGACTACATAAAGTTAAAAGTAAGAATATTATTTTTAAAAGCACACTTGTACAATATATAGATTTAATATTTTATGAAAAAAAGGTTGATGTTGATGAAGTTCGTAAAGCATTGAGAGAATTGTATAAAGATATCCTCTCAACAAGAGTTTCTTTTGATATCCGAGTATTGGTACCAGATGGTGCTCAGAAGAATAAAGTCTTATTTTTTTAATTATTAAAATGGACAAAGTCCAAAAGATGGAAGAAGTAAGAGAAGAAAAAATTTATCCAGAATTGAGATCATCAGGATATTATTCCGAAGGTCACAAAGGTTCCAAGGCCTCGGCTCCCACAGAACTTGAAATTATGAGAGTAAAAGAATTTAAATCAGAAACCTTACATTTACAAGATTTATTAAAGCATTATAAAAAGGTTAAAAATAGATGGAATAAAGGGAATACAGTTTTAAAAATTATAGGTTATTCTTTAGGATTTACATCTGCAATATTAACAGTTATTTTACCTATAACTTTACCAGTTTTAACAATAGCACCTGTAATACTTGGAAGTATTTCTGTAGCTGATGGTTTCTTGACTGAAATAGTTTCATTATCTTATACTTCTAAAAAGAAAAGTTTATATCGTGAAGTTTGTTTATCAATAGAATTAGGAATCTCTAAATTATTTTTATTTCAATTAAAAGCTTTGGAAGATGGAATCTTAACTGATGATGAAATAATGAAATCAAATCAAATAATACAAGATATTAAAAATAATATTAATAGATTAAAAGTGCTAATGTTATAAGTAATGAATATTCTAAAAAAATTAAACGAGAGAAGTGGCTAAAGAATCATACATAAAAAAATTTATTGCCCTTCAAAAGGTTGATGTTGTCACTCTTAAATTAATTGTTGACATTTTTAAAAGAAAAAAATCATTTGATAGAATCTGATGTTAACTTTTCGAAATTAGTTTTTAGAACCTCTTTATGATCTTTAAATTCTTTATCACTTAGACCTTTTATATATTCAGGATCAGTATTAAAATATTTAAGTTCTAAACATATAGGATTAAAAACTTGAGAATATAAAGGTTTCTCAATTCTCTCAGGATAAATGATTTCAACATTATAAATATCAAGATCAGTAATCTTTGTACCATATAACTGATTCAATCTATCAAGATTTTTTATTATCGGTATTAAATTATTTCCTATAGGAAGAGTTGTCTTTAAATCACTTAGTATGAATCTTTTGTAATCATAATTTGATAATGATACTTTTTGGGATTCTATCAAGTAAATATCATGCTTTTCACTTTTAAGTTGATGTATTTCATCAATTTTATCTTTATGATTTGGATTCAATGTATCTATATAATCTTGATGAGAAAGATTCTTTGCTACACATCTCTGAATTCCTTTACATCTGTTATCCTTTACAGGTTTCTCTTCTTTAGGGAATATAGGATATCTATGTGTAATGCTTTCTTCTGTTTCTGGGGTTTTAAATATAAATGTATGCTCTTCAAATTTAGGTTTTGTAAATGTTTCGTATGAATATTGTTTAGCACGAATAAATATTCCATTTTCTATTGGAGTGTTTGGTTTTTCATCTTTAAATGAAAATAACTCTCCAGATGAATTTATTAAATTTGAAAGTATAGGATTTTCAGATATATCTCTTTCAAGGTCCTCAGTTCTTATTGTTAAAAACATTGAATCTGTATCCATTGCATGCATTGCTATATTTGCTCCGTATATGGGATGTAAGACATTATAATATGTTTCATACATTTGTAATTTTGAAAGTTCTAAAATTGCAAAGCCTATAAATATTGGTTTGTTGTATGTTTTCTCAAAATTCTTTAGTTCTATTGCAGAAAGACTTTCAGAAAATACTTGTGCGTTTTTAAATGTAGGCTTTCCTAGCATACGATTATAACGGGCTACATCTTTTTCACTATTTGTCAAGAGTTCTATATTAGTATACTTGTCCACATTCTCCATGGTCTTGCCAAAGACTGAATTGTTTAAAAGTTTATAACCATTGTCTTTTAAAAGGTTACCTTCTCTTTTTGCAATGTTTCTACAACGAATGTTCTCCTCTATAAAGGGCTTCATGAATGCTGCTTGTTTAAATCTTATAACAGTATGAACTTTTTTTAATTTCATTCCTTGTGAAAGATAAAACTGCAGGAGTCTATAGTGACAAAGATAATAAGTTCGATCTGTTTGATCACAAAGAAGTTTCATTGTTGGAGGTTTATCTTGTGAGATTTGCCAGAGTGAAAGTTCTTGGACATTAATCTTTCTTCTTATAGGGGCTAAAGGGAAATGTCTTGTTCCTGATTTTATATCCTGAGGATATTCGAGGTCACATTCTATAAAGTA
The DNA here is from genome assembly GCA_959609185.1 of Schmidtea polychroa. Taxonomy (NCBI): domain Eukaryota; kingdom Metazoa; phylum Platyhelminthes; order Tricladida; family Dugesiidae; genus Schmidtea; species Schmidtea polychroa. The sequence continues at coordinate 72,559 of CAUHTR010008007.1, forward strand.
TCCTATTGGAGAATCTTTAGGAGTTGCACGTATTTCTTTTATAAGGTCTTTTAAGATGGATTCTTCTTCTTCAGAGGAACCGTGTTCAGAGGAGTATATTTCATGAAAGTCACTCATTGGTAAATATTGAGTCATAATTCCTGAATATAAAGCTGTTGCATCTATATAAAGTATAAATATAGGATTTTTCATTGTTTCTAATAATTCTTTTAATTCCTCATTGTTAAGTTTTATATAAGGATCAGGGTGTTTAGAGATTCTTCGGACTGTAGTTATTGCATTTCTAGCTTTTATTTCTCGATTACCCATTACTGAAGAGACTCCTCCTCTAATGTTTGTTTTAATTAAATTAAACATGTCTTGCTCGGTTAAAAGATCTATAATTTTATCAGATTCTGGAAGATCTGAAGTCCAAATGGTATATAACATAGTATCCCAAGCTAAAGAAGGAGCTGTTATATAATTGTAAGGTTTAAGAACAAAAGACTTTGTAAATTCTTCAAAGCAATCTGCTAGGATGTAAACATCCAGGGACAAGTACATACTTGTATATTCTCCTAAAGTTTTACAGTCAAATAATTCCCACATTTTATTTGCTCGAGAATATTCTTGATTTGTAATCCCAGATTTTGAAAGTAGTGAATAGAAGGTTTCTATTGGGGGTAGACTTGTTTCCTTATATTTTTCAAATGAATCAACATAGTCATAGGGATATATTCCTTTTGCTAAGCATGTAGGATATTCTTCTGCTGGTATATTATTTTTTTCCAAGAACTCTCGAGTGATTTTAAAATCTTCTAGCTTTAATGTTTTTGCTATGCCATCTAAAGACATTTGTAGGAAGTTTAAGGAATCTATAAATTTTAATTTTCCATATTCAACTGATTTATATTTTTCCTTTGTTAAGCCGATAACCTTGAAAGAGTTTTTAGCATTTGCTGCTAGATGCTTTATAAATAGATGTACGTCATAACCAAAAAGATTATGAAATATAACTGGTACAAATTTAGGAGTATGACAATTAAGATTACAATCTCTATGGGCTGCTCCTCGGTAATTATTTTCACTTTTTAAATGATCGTGATCTATAACCTTAGGATTGGATTCTCCAAACTCTTGTTTGCACATCCAACAGTTGAAAGTATTTTTATATTCTTCTAATTGTTGATCTGAAATATTTTGAGGATACTTTGTTTTTAATGCTTTAAATATTTCATGTTCTAGATCATTTATACTTGTAGTAAAATGATCCAAGACATCTTCTGAAGTTCCTTGAAATGCATATTCTCTAGATTCTATGAGTTCAGGATAATTACTTTTAAATAATAATTTATAAGCAGATGGTAATTGTTTAGTTTTTTTAACACTATTAGGTTTATTATTTTTTCTTAGAAAGGCCTTCAACCTTGTTGGTTTCTCCTTCTGTTTAGAGGCTTTCCATTCATCCATGAGTTTATATTTTTCTATTATTTTTAAATATTGCTTGACTAGATCTTGTTTATGATTTATAGATTCAAAGTCTCCGTAAATTACTCCTAATGTTTGTAATAAATTTGAAAAGTTTTTAAAATACATCCTGGGATCTGTAGGCATTCTAATTAAAGCTGGTGAATCCTTTTCACAAAATCTTGCATGCTTAATCATGGAGTTTTCAGTTGTTGAATAATGAAGACATCTTTTACATGTTCCTCCTCCACAAGTTGGATTCTCTGGTGATGTAAAAGCTTGAAAGTTTTTTATTAAAATATAATGTTGATTATTTTCATGTTCCAAGATTAAAAGATATATCTCCCTATCGCTTCCTTGTACTTCATTACCCTGTACTTCATAATCAGAAATATAAATTGGAATAATATCTCTGCATCCATGTCCCCATCCTTTAACATGTTCATAAATATTAAGTTTAAGATTATTTAGTTTTTCAAATTCTGGAATGTCTTCTAGTTTCATTGGATGCATGAAGCCTCCTTGGCCTTCCGGTCCTTCCGGTCCCCCAGGGAATATTAATTCATTTTCATATTCTTTGTATTTTGAAACTCTTTGAGGGTTTTCAGCTTGAGGATGTAAATGTGCAAGTATTGACCACATGAAACATTTGTTATCCTTATTCTGCACATTTATAACATTTTTAGATTTAAAGGGTGTAGGAATATAAGATTTAGGATTAGGTGATATTCCCCTCCAATAATCAATCACTAAAGATTGGAAGGATTGAAATACTAAGTTTGAATCTCCTAATTCATTTTCAATCTCTTCTTGTTTTGCTTCTACTGCTTGAATTATTTCTTTGATGCTTTTATTAAATCCTCTAGTTGAAAATAAATATTTAAAAGGCATTGAGATTTCAACATCTAAAGGAATTGTGTCTTCTTGGGCTTGCGGTCCTTCTTGGCCTTGCGGTCCTCTCCAGTATTTTGCTTTTATTGTGATTTTATATTTTATAACATTATACCTTGTTGGTTTATAATTTTTTAAAGCTTCACAGAAAGAATCTTTTATATTTTTTTTATTTCTCTTTATATATTCTCCAGGGGTTGCAGGTCCATTAATTTTTAATTTAAATTCATCTATATGATTAAAATTATCCCAGTTGTATTTTTCTCTTTCAACATGATCAGGTTCTCCTTCTGAATAACATTCCTCATCCTCGGGATTTTCTTTTATATGTTCTTTTAAATGTTTTAAATAGTAGAAATTTATTTTTGTTGAAAAGTTGCAATGAGGGCATGTAAATACTTCTCTAAGTCTCCCGATACAATTTTCAAAATGTTTATTATATCCTGAATGTAGATATCTTCCTTTACATTTAGGACAGAGTTTTGAATTTGTGTCATTAAGATTATTTTCTTTTAGTAAGTGAGCCTTCGACTTACAGTGGGAAACTAATCCTGTTTTATTTTTAAAAACTTTATTGCAAATATTACAGTTCATTTTTAGAATAAATTTTTTTATTGGATCCTATGTTTTCTATTTTTCTATTTTTATTTTTTTATTTTATTTATTTTTTTATTACCAAGACCGCATTCACCAGTATTGTATTCACCAAGACCGCATTCACCAGTATTGTATTCACCAGTATTGTATTTACCAAGACCTATAGTTCCTCCGAGTAGTGGGGATATATCCCTCACGACCGCAGGCCGATATACGTTTTTCATAGCTTTATCGGCATTTTTCTCCGTTTTGTAGACTTAAATCCATATTTTTTAAATTTTGCGAAATAGAGCAAAATAAAAAATGTGCGTTTTTAAGGGTTTTTAGTGTTTTTTTGTACGTTTTTTGGGGTAAAATAGCCATAAAACATGAAAACAGTGGGAGGCCTGTGGTCGTGAGGGATATATCCCCACTACTAATGACTATGCTTCTGAGGGGGTCATTCATCAAAATTTACAATTTTCTTCTATTATATAGCCTAAATTAGAAATATATTAAGATAAGTTAGTATAGTTTAGATTTTTACTTTTGGTAAAATTAAGATGATAATAGACACTACTACAACGAATATAAGTTTTTAATTTATATTTTGGTAAAATCAAATTTATAGTTTCTAATTTTGAAATTAATATAATTTTATACTTTATACTTTAAAATGTATATTTTTATATAGTTATGATCACAATTTATACTTTTATAAATCAACTTACAGTTATAATTTATAGTCAATATGAATTTATATTTTTAGCGAATTAAATGTAATTTACACTTTTGTAACTAATTTTAGGCAATTCGGATTATCATTTATCTTTTCATAATTACTTTAGAGTTAGGATTTATCGCTTAGTCGATATAAGGGTGTAGTTCATATACTTTTACAAATTTTAAGTTCATAACGTGTACTTTACAGCTACATGTGACTTGTATTCTTATGGCATTATGAATACAATTTATAATTAGGTAATTAACTCAGATTTATAACTCCTACATCAAATCAATATGACTTTACAATTTATATTTTCAAAATTTAAATTCATAATCGATACGCTTATAGCCAATGATAATTTATAAATTTCAAAAAAAAATAAACCTATAAGTAAAATACATATTTTAATGAAATTCAAATGTTAATTTCTACTTTTAGGGGTTTACGATTATATTTTTATAGATAGACCAGGGTTCATTTGAGATCCGAATACGCCCGTCGAACACTTTTATGAAGACTATCGCTGCTAAATTAATTATTAAAGAAGACAGTTACGCTATTACTAAAACTTTTCCTTAGAACATTTATCCATCCAGATTCGACGAACGTATTGGTAAAGTTAATTTTGATGACATTTAGCCGACTACATAGATCGTGTATTGTAATTAATTTGAGTCTGGAGCTTTACTCCGTTTATCGTCCCTAGGGTAATGTATTATTGTTGATTTTTAGTGTATAAGTTATGTGTATATTGTGCATGAGAAAAGTCAACTTAAAGAACATTGCTTGCTTTCGGGGCCTCACTGTGCTCCCTACGACAAGCCCTATTTGTGAATGTACTCAGTAATATACTACCGTACTATAATAACTATAACGAGTTCTAAGAACTCCATCGCCCAGAGGTAATTCATCGACGAACCCAGTAGCCTATACCACTGAGTCGGTACGACCTCCGACGATCCCACCATTTATAATATAGAGGTGCTTGCCAGGCAGTGGCCTGCAGACATCAGGCTGCTTGCATGATGACGTTAAATTTATAAATGAAAATTTTGATGCAAGACGGATCAAAATCGATAACGAGTTCGTTCAATGTTGATCCCTCTTGTATCAGTTAAGAAAAAAGGAGAAGGAAATACATTTAACATAATCATATTAAAAATAATGCATAAATACATTTAACATAATCATATGTGCAAAATATAACAATCTTTCTTACTTTAATAGGTTCTCGAAAGTTTTCTAATAGAGCAAAAAAAATTTTTGGCATAAAGATTAACTTGTGACCAAAATGCGTCGGTATATATACCTATTTTTGTGTGTGCAAGTACACGTGTATGTATTGATGCATTAAAACAAACTCGAATTCTTTTTATTCTAGAATTTTCTATTTTTTATATTTTTAATGGCAATTTTAGTGCCATAATTTTTGTTTTTATTTTTAAATTTTTATTTTCTAATTATTTCTTGCTAATTTTACCTCCATGATGGATTTGGAACGGTTCCAGAACATTCCATATTACTGTTAATTTAGTTTTTATTTTAATTGATGTTCTCTGAATTTCTTTTTAAGAAATTTTTATTTTTATTACTAATTTATTTATTTTGATGACTTTTATTGTTTTATGTGGCTTTCCTGATGGTTCTCGCCATTCTTATGAAATGTTCTGGGATTTTCTAGAATTTTCCGATGTTTTGCCATCCTTCTAAGCTATTCGAGTCTGTTTTTTGTAATTCTATGTTTCTTTGCTATTTTTGAGTTAGATTCTTGCACTACTTCTTGCATTTGTATTATTTTATTTAATTTCTGTGTTTATATTTTTTGTTGTTTTCCCTCTTAATTAATATTGTTTACTTGATGTATTTTTATAATTTGACTGTACTTTTTGCTTTTTGCGTGTTATGTACCTACGCATTCTAGTCACAAATTAGAGTTTTGGGTCTATAAATCAGTTCTAGCCCAACAATTGTTTATTTGATGTATTTTTATATTTAACTAAACTTATTGCTATTTGTGTGCTATGTACCCACGCACCTCAGTCACAAATTAGAGTTTTGGGTCTAGAAATCAGTTCTAGCCCAACAATAGTTTATAACTAAAATTACAGTTTATGATTTATAATTTATATTTTTCGAATAAGTTATATTTGATATTTTGAAATTATAGTTGATAACTAAAATTATACTTTGTAATTTGAAATTATACTTTACAAGTTACAATTTATATTTTATAAATAAGTTATATTTTGTATTTTGAAATTATAGTTGATAACCAGCATTATACTTTATAATTTATGTTTTAGGAATAGGCTATATTTTATACTTTACGAACTTATGATTTATATTTTTACAGTGTGCTAAAATATAATGTATAATTTATGAGTAGCATAAATTTATAATTTATGTACATATAGTTAATTTTAAGATACGGTTTATAATTTAACTTCATAATTTATAATTTGTAAGTAATATGAACTTATAGTTTATGTTTTCATGGGTAATTTTAAGATACTGGTTATAATAAGATTGTAATTTATTCATGAAAATATTAAGAATTTACACTTTAGAGTCTTTAATTTTCTAGATATTCCCAATTGATAAGTAAGCTCCACCGATACGTATGTCGAACTATGGTATCACATTACATTAATCAAAAATGTTCATTGGGTTACTTGACTATGAGAAAGGTTATTCAGGAAGCTAACTTCGACAGCCGTATCGGTAGAATTCACTTCTATGAAATTTAAATGTCTAAATTGATTGTAACTTGTAAAATTGTGGTTATATTAGGTCTGAGATCTACTCCGATTATTGCCCTAATGTAATGTATTATAGTGATTTTTAATGTCGATTTTGATCGTGTTATTGCATTGAAAGTCGGGAAGAGTGCTTGATTACGCGGCCCCACTGTGACCACTACGACAAGCCTTACTGTTGTGTTAAGTCAACATTTTTACTGCTGACCTGTAATAGATAGGTAGAGTCAGACGGAGGGGTCTTATCGACGCAACTCCATGGTATAACTATGAAGTGGTGCGACCTCCGAATGACCTGAACAAAAATTTTTTTATAATAAGATCATGCATGGCTGCGTGCTGATTTTAGATTGTAGTTGCATAGTTGAACGCAGGACTGAATAGAGACGCAGATACATCAATACGTCGCTGAACACTCTTACGTTCAACACAAAAGTTAGAAAATTTAAAGATCGAGATAAATTATAATCGAATAAACGTAAACATAATACATAATAACAAATGCTTACTATTGAGTTCTTCAAATAAATTTATTACTAAAAGTAATTTGGCATAAAGAGTGTTTTTGTGACTGAAATGCGTTGGTATATATACCTATTTTTGTGTGTGCAAGTGCACGTGTATGTATTGATGCATTAAAGCAAACTCGAATTCTTTTTATTCTAGAATTTTCTATTGTTGATTATTTTAATGGCAATTTTAGTCTCATAATTTTTATTTTTAAATTTTTATTCTTTAATTATTTTTTGTTAAATTTACCTCAATGATGGATTTATTTCAAACCAAATAAAAATTACAAAACCAAAAAATTCAAAATAAAAAGAAGACGAAAGGAAATATGATGTGTATATTTTTGTAGATATGAATTATTTAAAAGAAAGAGAATCAACGAGTAATGAAAGAAAGTCAAACGACCAACCTGAACAAAACCAGAATACGATACCAATCAAACAAGAACCGACGAAATATTGTAGTAATAATTGGAGAGTCAGCAAGAAGTTGTTCAAAACAAAAATTGCAAATCAAAATGTAGAGATTACGAGATTGAGACAGCAAATTGTTCAATCAAGACGATTAATAAACACTGTCAAGCAAGAAATTTTGAGGGAAATAAATGAATCGAGACGAAGAGACAGAAAATAAAAACCTGAGACAAGAGATAGTAGAGTTGAGAGCTCAGGCAGTAATCGAAGACTATTGGAAATCAGAAACAAGGAAGTTGAAAAAGATTGTGAATATCGATCAAGTCTATATCGAACAGTTGGAAGCACAATATGCTTATGCAAAAACAAGAGTGCGAGAAAGTAAAAAAGTCGAGAAGAGAAATGTAAAACTCAAGGAAGAGATCAAGGAACAAAGAGAGGAAACAGAAAAACAGTGGAAGTTGAAAGAAAATTACCGGAGAATTTTAAATCAAAAACGACGAAGTATGCAAACACTGCAGACGACAATGACCATCAAACAGAGAAAATGGAAAACTAAAGAGAAGCAATTACAAGAAATACCAGAACTAAAGAGACAGTTGATAACAACGCAACTCGAAGTAATAAGGATGAACGAGTTGAGTAAAAGACGAGCACCTGAACCTCCCGTAAAATTAAGGGATGAGGTCGGTGACTCCCAATAAATGAGACAAAATAACTGTGTAAATAAATTGTAAATAAAGCCAAGTAATTATTATTAACGTATATGTATATGTAAAGATGAAAAGCCTAATCGTGGTGATAATTATAATGACAATGCCAAGAATCCTGCAAGCTGAAGAATCAATGATCAGATGCCAGAAAGAATACCCATACCGTAGAGAAGATAGCACATGTAGTAGCTTTAAATCGATCTGCGAAAAACCCAATGAGGAAATGCGAACAAATCAAGTTGCAATGTTCGCAATGTCTACAAACAACTGAAAGTTCGACGGAAATGCAAATGGCTCAGACAATAAAAACAATATTAGAATAAGAAATGAAAGTTATCAGAACCCAGATAACAACATTAGCCAAACAATGTCAAAGTCAGAAATCAAAGGAGAATCCCAAACAGATCCAGCCGCAATGAGAATGATGGTAATAATATTAGAGGAATTAAAACAACAGGTAACAACAGCCGCCAATGGACGTTCAAGCAATTGCGAAATAGTAGTAAGATCGTTAGAGGAAATGAGAGGAAAAATAAGTTCCACCATCAAAGAGGAACCCAGCATTAAAAATGAGGTAACGAAAACCTTGAAAGAAATGACAAGAGAAATCCTAACTACCATAAACAAAAACCCAACGAACTCCGAGAAGATGATTAAAACCCTAGAGGTAATAAAGAAAGTTGTCACCTCGGAAGCAAACAAATTCAACAAACCCGAAAAATCAGAAATGGCGGATACAACCCAATTAAAAGAAATTATGAACAAACCCAAAGTAATAGAACCGAGAGAGTCTGAATCCCTCACAATATTGATCCTATTAGCGGCGAGCCTGATGATAAACATCACCGTACTGAGCCTGATTGCACTCAAACCCAATTCCAGTAAAGAAAGAAACAAAACCCTCAAACTAAAAGAACAATCAAGGAGTATTCGTATCCCAATGGAAGAACAGCTACTCCAAACAACGAACCAACCAAGATATTTCAAATCCTCCCCAAACATTGAACCCAGAGCCGTCATCGAGACGAGATCCCGAACAACAGAGTTCTATTAATATGACATCATGACAGTAAAAACATTTCGCGACATTATAAACGATAAATCATCCTGATCGAACAATTGATTTCAAAGACTGAGACTACGATTAATGACACTGATTCTTGAGCATGATAATTTTATTTTTACGTGGACCGACCTCGGTCATTTTTTTTCTTCATCTTTCAACCCATCTGTAAAATGTAGGGTAATAGTAGCATTTTTATGTATGTGGGTATTGAGGTCACGACCCTGTAGCTCGTGGACCCAATTTGCATGTAGGCACTTGTAATATAGTGCAAGTATTCTGAAAATAATCTTATTCATCTTCTGATTTAAATTGCGGGTCGCAATTTTATGGGCCCTCGAGTGTTTTATGTTGGGCTAGAACTGATTTCTAGACCCAAATTTCTAATTGTGACTGAAATGTGTAAGTACACAGCATGCAAAAAGCAAAAAGTATAGTTAAATATTAAAATTACATCAAATAAACAATAATGATTAAAGAGAAACAACAAAAAATATAAACACAGAAATTAAATAAAAATTATACAAAAGCAAGAAGTTATGCAAAAATCTAACTCAAAAATAACCAAATAAACATAGAATTACAAAAAGCAAACTCGAATAACTTAAAAGATGGTAAAAACAGTAAAAAATTCCAGAAAAACCCAGAACATTCCCTAAAAATGGCGATGACCATCATAAAAGCTACCTTAAACAATAAAATTTAGAAAAATAAATAAATTAGTATTAAAAATAAAAAAATCTTAAAAAGAAATTCATAAAACAGCGGTTAAAATGAAAATTGTATTAAAAATAAAATAGAATGTTCTGGAACCGTTCCAAATCCATCATGGACGTAAAATTAATGAAAAATAATTAGAAAATAAAAATTTAAAAATAAAAACAAAAATTATAGCACAAAAATTGCCATTAAAAATATCAAAATCGCGAAATAGAAAATTCTGGAATAAAAAGAATTCGAGTTTGTTTTAATGCATCAATACATACACGTGTACAAAATAGGTATATATACTGACACGTTTCAGTCACAATAATCACTTTTTATGCCAAATTTTTGTTGCGAAAAACTTGAAGATTACATTAATAGTGAGTATTGTTATTTGAATTTTTGAAGTTAATGATATTATTGATTATAATTTCACTTAACTTTGATTGTTATGGATAATAATAATTATGTCTAGATCAAATCCTTCTTATTATTTTTACCTAATGTAAGAATGATCGGCGGCGTATTGATACATCTGCGTCTCTGATCAGTCCTACATTCGATCATTTATAAAATTCACCTCAAATAATCATTTCACATGCAATATCCTTTATATATTTTTTTTTGTTCGGTCATCGGAGGTCGGCCACTTCATGGTTCTACCATGGAGTTGTGTCGATAAAACCCCTCCGCTATGGCTCCATATATTTATTTATCGGTCGACAGTGATGTTTCGACTCAACACTACAGTAGGGCTTGTCGTAGCGGTCACAGTGGGGCCGTGTAAGCAAGCATTCTTCCCGACTATGAATGCATTACACAATTAAAATCACCACTAAAAATTCTGTACACTAAGTCACACTAGAATTATAATCGAGTAGATCTCAGACCTAAATTAAACACAACAATCGCAATTCGAGTAATGTAGTCAGTTAAAAACAACTTTACTTATACGCTTGTCGAACGTCATTTGTAGATAAATTTTAGTAACAGTATAATGATTTTCTCGGAACTAACCGTAATAATATCATAAAGAAGTTCGACATGCGGAATAAGTCTAATTAATTATAAAATCCTCAATAACCGTCATATAGCCTTACCTCGTGGTTAAAATATAGATCGCTAAAGCCCAAGTCAATCTTGAAATGTAAGGTCTGGGTGTAGAAAATTGACCCCTCATATTATCAATCATCAAATGTTATTAATTTGGCATTAAAATTCGTTCCATCAACTGTAAATCGTTAGCAATAAATTATTATCGGCTACAAAATGAAAGATAGCATTGGAAAATGAGTCAAACTTAATTCTATATTATGTATAAATACCTAACATCGACAATCATGAAAGGGATTTATTTAGAAATTTTTTCTACAGCCAGAAACCTAAGCTATATAAATCATTAAGGATAAATTTATATTACGACCAAGAACCGGAACCGTATATCCTCCTTCTGCTTAAATTATAATGTATCAAATTGCCAATTATAACTTCGGAAATAATAGTACTACGTATGACCCAATTTGTCCCTCAAATGTGGATTAGGAACGCGAGTACTTATGAAAATTTACAATGATTTTATAAATGATAAATCGTAACTTTAATCTATATATCAAGTATAAATTAAAAGCCTTCTTCAAGTATAAATTGTGAAGTATAAATTACCTACATTGTAAATTATAACTTAAACCGTTAATGATTGCTTGAGCATATTAGATTATATCGCATTTATATAGGGTTAAATTGTAGTTCCTTTGAAAGCCTAATTTCTAAATTTTATGACCCCCTTTTAATTCATATAACCATCGACCACCAATTAATACAATAATCCGGACTATTTAACATATATCCTTAATTTATGTTACCTTCAAAATTATAGTTGAAAAATTTGTCATCAAAGATCCCCAATAAGCCATATCGTCATCAACTACCACCTAAATATGCTAAATTGGCTTATCAGAATATATATTTAACTTATTTTATATTTAAAAATGTAAATTGTAAATTTTCATGAATGACCCCCCTCAACTTCATATAGTCATTAACCACTACCTAAATATATTAAATTGGCTTATCAGAATATATATTCAACTTATTTTATATATAAAGATGTAATTTGTAAATTTTTATGAATGACCCCCCTCAACTTCATTTAGTCATTAACCACTACCTAAATATAATGAATCAGCTTATCATAATATATATTTAACTTATATTATATTTAAAAATGTAAATTGTAAATTTTTATAAATGACCCCCCCCCCTCAGATCATATAGTCATTAATGATAGCCAAAAGGTACTAATTTAACTTGTTTTCAGAAGTAATCAACTTATATTACCTTTAAAGATACAACTTGTAATTTTTATTTAATCGACCCCTCAAATCAGGTAGTCATTAACTATTACGTAGGGATACTGAATTGTATCATAGTCATAGACAGTTACATTATATTTCGTTTAAAAATATAAATTCATAGGCTTTCGTAAATGACCCATGCCCCATAAATGGTAATCTTATAAATATATAACTTTACGTTTATCATTACTATTATCGTTATTAATATTATTATTATTAATGTCATTATTATTATTATTATTATTATTACTATTATTATTATTATTATTATTCTTGTCATTATTATTATCATTATTATTATTATTATTATTATTATTATTATTATTATTATTATTATTACTCATGAAAATAAAAATTATAAACTAAATTATTGATTTTGGGATTCCCCTAGCTCTAAATTTAGCTTCAATGGCCCTCTCTACCAATAAAATCATCAAAAAGTTAAAAACTATTTTTAGTAACAGCCCCCCCCCAGAAAACGACGACATAATTTATAATTTAAATTAACTATATAAATATGTATGGATGTGTGTGTGTATACATATATATGTAGATGTGTATGACCCCTCAAATCATATAAGGATAAGAGATAGCGTGAACGATGGTTCACCTAAATTACCTATATTCTACGGGTAAACTTTAGTTTAGACTTTTCTTTTCATACCACCCCGACATTAGAGTTTCAATATAAATCTGATATACAATGATTTTGTAAAATTATAAAAATTTTCATCGATATACTAAAATCGGAGTCTACATCAAGGTCATTAATACCAAGTTGGTAGTCTAGTTTTCCCAAATTTATAAAACACGCAATCAATCCAAATTTGGTAATACCCCTCACCTTGCTATCTATATCACCCCTACATACGTCAATATAATATGTACCTCAATCACTCATAACTCTAAATCCGAAATCTGAACATTTTAACAATGATAATGATAATGATCCAAAGAAAGGCATGAGATATTTAATAATAAACTCAATCAAATATTTCATAATGTCACTCCATTTTGATCCTTCAATCAATTCTGTTATTGTTATGATGTCATTTATATTGTCCCAAAAGTAGCATCAACAATTCATCGGCATATCCACTTCTCGAAACCGAGTTAGCAGCTTGTTTACAATTTGAGAAGAGATTTAGTGAAATCCTGAAGATCATAGAAAATATTGTAACATAAAAAAATTACCTCATAATGCAAGATCGACCATAAGCTGCAAATTGATACGAAGAGCCTAAAAAAGAAAGAAGGGCTGAATATTCCGGTAGAATCAGACTTGCCAGACGGGTAAGGAGAGCATCCATGTTGGATTACAACAACTTGCCTGCGACTGTAAGCCTAATTTACACGGCTAACAAATTGAATAAAACCAAATATAATAATCTTAATATATCCGATAAATAAATTTGAAATAAATATATTTACTTGTAATTCTGTTGCCTTAGATAAACACAGGTGGATATTTAATGAATTCCCATAATTAATAAATTTTGTTTTTGGGATTTAAGGAAATTCCCAATCTAAACAAGGTAAAAAACAAAAAACAAAAAAAGAAACAAATTGGGAATATTGCAATAGAGTAAATTTTCTTATTAGAGTGTAGAATACATTTTAATTGGTGGAGCATAGATTAAATTGGGAACCATTAGTTACTTGAAAATGACAGAATGAAACGGAATAAAATAGAATTTTATATGGAAGTCGCCAGGCGACCTAATTCGTACGGTGTCTGGGTGTTTAGAATCTCTGTGCTTGACCGACATCAAAATGAACTAGTAGGTTTCGAGAAACAGTGAAAATATTTGGGCTTAATACAAAAATGACCCACCTCAGTCGGTCTAACACGCCCTGATTTGAATTTATATTGCAGGAATGTCTCACTCTGACGACTCTAACGGTGATGAAGCTTACAATCAGATGATAACACGGCTCCGGACCCGGTACATTTGGTACCATATTCACCGGTGGAGCCAGGGACGGGACCTGGACTGCACCAATCGGGTTATCCGGAATGGCCCAGAGCCCGATGCCCCGGCGTGGGTGAAGAAGGAGGCCACCAATGACTTGTTGCGGGAGGCCCGCGATCGGGCATTAATCGAACTGGAGGCGGCCCAGATGCGGCTGAGGAAGATAGAGCTCCAGGTCAGAGCTGAAAAAGAGGGCGTAACTCTAGAGGAGTTAGAGGAAGCAGAGGCGTCTCCACGAAAACGAGGAAGACCCCGTAAGAACCCGGCCTAAATTATCAGAAATTGTGATATGGACGGAAATACTTGACCGACTTGATGTAGTGATATTTTGGTTCGTAGCGTGTAATAAATTATTTTGTTTTGTTGATATTAAGTGGGCTTTACAGATTATGACCTATCTTTGTGATTGAGATGACCCTTTCCTTCACCCATTTAATAACCTTAGGAATTAAACGATTCGCCTTTAGGTACATGAGAGTGAACCACGGTATTTTAATATTGTTCCCTTTTAGTGTACAAACTATTCGAGAGTCTACGCAGGGACTGCGAACAGGCCCAACAACAAGCTGAGGACCTCCGAGGCCGGGTCGAAAAACTCAAGATGAAGTACCGGGAACTCCAAGGTACTTGGTTCTGCCCGGCCGAGATGAAGAAACGCACGGCACACATTCTGCAGCTCCAGACCCAGGCGGAGCGGGATCAACTCGAAATCCGAGCGTTGAAATTGCAGGTGCGCTCGCTCGAAGCCAAGCTGAATGAAGGGTTAATCCAGAGCACCCTCCAAACACAGATTCGCCCGTTACCTGTAGAATTGGCCAGGATATCCCCACCGGCCCAGACGAACAAGCCGAAACGTAAACGACTGGGGCGGAACGCCCGAGACAAATTGAAAAGGGCCTGGCTAGCCGAACAGGAGAAGCTGAGAGAGTCTGGAGCAGTCCCATGATCCTGAGGTGAAACTGAGTATATAAACCCTCTTAGATAAAGTATAAGTTGTGAAATTGTGATGGATCAATAAATAGTTACGAAGTGTATGCTGTATTATTTTGGCGATTGTTGAGAACCCTAGGAAGGACGTGAGAGTATTTGGGAAAACAATCTCGATGAGGGACCGAAATAAATCGGACACGTGCCTTCTATCGGCGTCCGTGAACCCATAGAGTGCTCGACAATTATAGTGCTCTTGATGCGCTCACTTTTTGCGAGTACTCAACCCCTTGGTACAGTACCAACGTTGATTGCTCAACGGGTACCAAGAGGAAAACAATGTTGTGTGTTGGGTTACGCTGGTAACAGCATAAAGGTGTAATTAATCAACCGTCAGTAACCCACCAATAGCAAACATAAAAAACACCGAAAATTCACACGAAAATCATTTGGCAAAGGCACAAACCAAACAGACCATGGTCGAAACCTCGAATCTAGTTGCAGTCACACCTCTTCCCAGAATGCCATCGAACTATGGTTCAAAGAATAGTTGAAAGATTTCAAAACTGTGGTGAAACAACTCCGAAAAAAAAGGATATAAAAATATCTTTTAAATGATCAACAAAAAGATTTAATAATATCCGGGTGTAGTGATTTTACAGGCGTTTAGTATTTTCAAAAAAAATAACGTTTATTTAAATTATAATGAACAGTTTAAAAACATTTTTGGTTATTTTTATTTCTTATAAACATTTATGTAAGAAAAAACATGTTGTTTAAATATTAAAAATTTGTAAGTTAGAATTTGAATACAGCTGAATTGGCTAATAAAGATTTTTGAATATAGTTTGAGCTGGAATTTGTTTATGAATAGTGATAAGCATCTTAAAAAATTTTCAATAAAAACAAAAGAAAATATTTTCAGAAAGAAGAGCAAAGGTTATTAATACTTTTAATACAATTTAAAATTTGGCAAACCAATACTGTCAACTAATCGTTTCGTAGTCGTACTTGATTTCATTGTTATTAATATTTCTGATAATTATTTTTGGAATTTCTTTTGAATTTGGATCTATATTAGAAGATTTTAATGAAGGCATTTCATCTACTTCTTTTGGGAATTGTTGAATTTTCAATTTGTGCGCTGATGCAACATTTTCAAATAAGCAACGATAATATAATCCATTTAATTATCAATCTGAACTTAAAGACATTTGTTATTTTCGCATTATTGGCCTCATTGTGCGTCTACTTCATCATTAAAGAAACTTATCCAGGCAAAATAACTCGCGATGGAAATAAAGCAGTACACGAGAACTTTAAATCATTAGAGTTTATCTGTAGAAGTTCAATAGATTTAGCTGACAAAAAGAATGAACAAAACGAACTTGTGGACAATAATACTTCAATATTCATTCAGTTAGATCCCTTTAACAATTATCAAAATAATGAAAATACCACTCGTCTATCTTGAACTAATTTGAACTAATTTGTCCCTTCTGAGAAGTTCTAGGGAAAACAAAGTTGGTGCGTACCATGATGTAGCTTCAGAAGTAACGACAGCGTTACATGGTTAAAGTGGATGAGTCAGCTTCTATGGAAAATGAAAATAGAGTTTCTTACGGTTCCTGATTGAACTGCTATGATAAGTCGATGTGCATGAGGTGATGTGGGGGACTTATCATAGTTCCAATATTTTCCGGACGATTGAAAAAAAAATTGTGGGGAGGGGGCATAGTTACTAAAAATAACTTTGCGCCATTTGCAGCGACATTATTGGTAGATATCTGATTATGGGAGTTAAAGAAGTAGGGGGATTCCTAAATCAATAAATTTGTTTAAAATTTTATTTTTATTAGTAATATAATAAAATTGGTAATGAATATACATAGCAAAAAATGCGTGGTTGGCACCAAAATTAATAAGCTTCTTTTCTATCTAATTAGTTAACGCCCGCAATTTAGAATTTGGTTAGATGTTTTATGTTCATGGATGAGTAAGTATAAATTTATGTGATATGGTAATTGAATGATAATGTTTTCAAGAAATAAATATATATGCTCTGTTCTAATTTTTAATTTTGTTTTGTAATTGCTCATACATAATACATAGGAAAATGTGACAATATTTGCTATGTGAACGCGTTTCTGGTAATCAAGTGTCAGTAGTGACAATGTGTGCGGTCAGTGCGTGTGCTGTACGTCATTCTGTTGTTTGTCTCGTTTATTCATTTGATCATGATCTGGTGAGTGTCACCCTAGCTATAATTCTATGGACTGATGAAATGAGTGATCATGTTCGTTCTGGAAATATTGTGTGTCGTACTCGCGATCTAAATTGCCGACCCGTTTTTATCATATTCGATTTATTGGAAGTGTAATTTGTATATTATTGCCGGCGTTTTTGATGACCAAGTGCTCAGGTTTCTCCGGGGATTGGTGTGCCTTTCTGATAATATATAGCGATTTAGTTAATATAATTTGTTATATTTCAAAAATTCGATTTGTAATTTCACCAATTGAATACGTGTGTTAGAAGTTATGGTTGATTTTTTTGTGGAATCGATTTTCTTAATTCATGGATTAATTTACTACCTTAAAGAATGTTAACGAGTTTGTGTGTGCGTGTACGGTGATATCTGAATTGTTGCTCGATGCTGATGCTTACAATGCTTAATATTAGCTACATGTATAGTTTGGAATGTGAAAAATTAGATCAAATCGAAAGTCCTAAAATGAAGTAACATAGATTTCTTCAAATTTCTGCTTACAAACACATTTTTCTCATTGTCTTTTCGTAAGGAAAGATCAATCATCATGCGTATGGAATTAATACTCTTCGTTCAATCTGTCTTGGGAAAATTGTTAAAAAATGCACTGAAGGATTTATTGAAAAATTACAATTCATAAAGAATAACAAAATCGATATCAATTTATTTTAAATAAAATCTCTAACTCATAAGTCTTTGTCTTCTATGTTGGTTTCTCGGTAATGTCTTTTGCGAAAAATATTCAAAAGTGCGTATACCAAACAAATATCGTATGTGATCAATCGAATGAAATGAAAAGGAATGTTGTTTCTGTTGGATTTTAATCAAATCAAGGCTTGGGAATCGGATTTACGAAAATAAGATAAGTAAGTTGAGTTAGCTTTTGTAAGGATAAATAAACATTCTTTTCGTTGATGGATTTGCATTGGAATAATTGAATGATGAATTAGTAGTCTAACTTAAAGTTTGATTGTGAATTGATGGTTTAGATTCGTTATAATAGGTATGTTAATAATTAATTTCGAAATATGGATAAACAAATGTAGTGATAATTTTCTTAGAATGAGAACTTTTTTAGAATGTGCTCTGAAAGAGGAATATGTAATTATATGGATGATATATAAGAATGTTACAAAATGGCTTTGGAATCGATTAGTAAATACCTAATGTGTATGATGATAAGTATTTAGCCCAATTATTAGTAATATTATTTGGTATCTGTTATACACATCAATCCAAGGATGGAGTACCCAATGATGTCAAAATGCATGATGACACAGCGAGTTTTAATCGAGACACAGCGAAGGTTCATCGATCAACTTTGTGCAGTAAAGATTCTTATTATTAATTTACCTTTCCAGTCATGTCGGAACCAAATTTACCAGCACGCAGCCCGAAATCCTGTTTTTCGTGCGCCGACAAGAATGAGGAAACGCGAAATGATTACATAGGGGTCCTGAAGAAGCGTATCGATACGCTAGAAGGTACGTGGTTCTCCCCGCCACTGATGAAAGAGGCCAATAAGAAAATCTTGCGGCTCGAACACTGCCGCGATAGCCTATTTGAAGAAAGCCGATGTAACGGCTTCTTATCGAATGATCACATCTTCAGCATCCGTACCCTATCACGATCCTCATCTACAGACGGATATTGACGCCATGATCGAGGAAGGAGAAATTGCATTGACAAAACCTGATTCATAGGGTTACGAAAATGTATCTCGAGAGCTGGACTAACCTTCAAATCAAAATCCATCGCGTGTTGCTTAGCGTAGATAATGTAAATTGAAATAGTAAAAGTTTTTTGATGATTTACGTGTGTCGTTTATCTTGAATTTAATATAATTTGTTGAAAAGGTCTTATGTTATCACGTTTTTGTGAGGTTATATCGGGAAGCGTTTATTCTCTAAATCCGTGATCACGTCGAGCGAGTCCATTGCGGAACAAATATCACCACCCCTAAGCGTCCAACACAAGATCGAATTTTTGTTCATAGCCATTCGTGCTGAGAAATGGAAATTCTTGGTCGAATGATGGGTTCAACAGATTATCGAGCATTCTTACGCTCCCGGTATCGTCCTCCTTGAGATGGGCCGGCTTTGTCTTCCAACATCCTGGATTCAAGTCAATGCACACATACCTTCCCAACCGCATGCAGATGAATCTAAACACAAAACAGAGAGAGGACACACACAAACTGTCAATCAGGTTTGTCACTACATTGCACACTGTAATCGAGGAAAATGTACAAACAACCACACACACTGACAACCTCATGAATAAATAAAAGAAAAACACAAAAAAAACTCAGGAAACAGATTATTCCTACTGCCTGTATGACACGTGCAGGGGTGGGGCGTATGAATAAATTCTCTACCACACTGTATTTCTGGCTGTATTACCAATGATTGGGAGTGTGATCTCACTGGAGTGCACGCGATGACTTAATCTTGTAGATAATAAATCAAAAATTCGTTATTGCCCTCGTATGACCAACCACACGTCAATCATTGAGTGCGGCTTGGAAATATATTACTCTTTAATGATCCCCTTCGCTACCGAATATAAGCGATTCACACTCGACAGGAAAGGTCATTTCAGCTCACTTCTCTGATCGGAGTTGATGTGGTATATTAGTGGTGTGTAGGTAAGATATGACTTTAATTTTTTTTGAAATCCTTACACAGATCCACAGGTTCACCGTAATTCTCCACTGTCCATGAGGATTGTGGCAGAGTGGCCCCAACTCTTGTATGTCCTTCATTATCTAACAGAAGGAACCTAAGCTTAAAAATTTATATCAGCAATTCACCCGTTGCTGTATAAGCCGAACACCGATGCAAGGATCCGAACTCTCCAAGTATGGTTGGCGTATGCAGTACCAAATGCAATTCCAGTAATTGTCTTTTGGTCAGCCAAGTATGAAACCCGTAATTAGTAACGTGATATTTATCTATGATTTTCATTGTCAGGGGACGCTCAGTAGTGACGGATGTTAATTTGGAGGTAAGGCTAATCACTTAGGATATGGTATTAAATTTTTAACACGTTAACTATAATTTAATATATTCTTATAGATGAAATTCTCTTAAAAAAACTACTGAAAATTGTAACTTAGTGTCTATTATCTGTAATGATCCGACAGGTTTTCTAAAGTAATTATCGACGCACTACATTCTTCGACACCTGTTATAGTGAATGGTATGTGTTCAATCAAAGAATTTCTCAATTTTTTGCCTGAGTGAGATTCCGTTCATTGGATTGAAGTAACCTGATATATTCTTAATTTGTTGATAAACTGTATTCAATAGCCCAGGAATAATCATTTTCAAAGAACTTCTGCGTTTATGACAAGTTTAGAATTAGCTGGGTATTTGTTAATTGATTAGAAATTAACTAACTGTCAGGCATTTGTTTAAATAATATTCATCACAAAGGTCCATATACTGTCTTAGTTGTTTCTAAATTTAAATTAATTCAAAATGAAAGGAAGGCTGCAAATTTACCTATTTCGAGAATAATTCTACAAACATATTTTATGCCCTTAGATTTTATTCGACGGTCATTCGACAATGCTTTTATACTCAAGATGGATAATAAATTTAACGCTCAATTAATGACAATGGAATCTGAAATAACTCCCCACCATTATTTAGAAGCAATTTTCCAATTTATTTATTTGCTGTTTAGAAACAAAATTGAAGGAGTAAATCCAAATATAATTAACATACAAATGACGTTGAGACAGCATGCAGATTGATTGTTAGTCGAATTATGAATATGGTCAATGCGTATGTTGTGGTTGTTGATCATAACGAAGTGAAAAAGGAATCTCACGGCCTACACATCATTGCTTTTGTTGTCGAGCTGCAGCGATAAAACGTACTGGACTCATTGATTTGTTTAATGTCTGGTTACTATAGATGCCACTATCATTTATGAAGGGTATCGCTCCCATGAATTATGTTCTCTAAATTACACGTGTATCTACATTTATTTATATTTTTTTTCTTTCACAAAGAAAACAAAAATTTCTTCTAATTCCTTATCCTACGAATAATGCTACTATATTTTTATAAATATAACCTATCTTATAGATTAAAAGTAGCCATGATCCTTTTTACAGTTTTTGAATATGTTAATAAGGATTTATTTAGTTTTAATTCGACTGCTTAGTGTATTATTTAGTTACCTTAGGTTATTGAGTGCGAAATGTTAATCTACCAGGTGGCTGGAATTTAACAATTGTCAAGTTAGCAACTAAGGAACTTTCTATTATGCAAAATCAACATCATAAATTAAAATTTGGCTTATATAAATTATCAGTTCGAAATCAATAATCGTCAGACCATATATTCGCGCAATGAGTATGTTACCATAAGTTCATTTGTTTACTTTCAATCTATATTCTTAGAAAATAGACTTATTCTCTAGTCATGTGGTAATCAATGTTATGTGGAAATTTGTGTCCGAATGACTTGACTTATCGTAAACGACTCAGTGCGATTTTAGACGATTACATGAATAATTCTGCTTGCAGATAACCCCACAGGAAACTCAAACACTCAATTTCAACTTGTGTTGTTTATGACCGAATGACACCAGCCTTTACGTACCCCTTATCGTCAGTCAACGATCAAATCGAACCTTAGAAGGTGATCCGGTATTGTGGAATTATTATTTCAATGTCTTATGATTAATTATCGTGCTATAATAAAAGATTCTTTTGAATTCTTCGTTATGAATTACTAGAATATACTTTAGAATGGATGACAATTAGGTAAAATTTTACTTGTCACCTTAGAAATGACCGATTTTAGGATGATTGATCAATAATAACTTAAGAAAATGGTCAAACACATTTTGGAAATAAATGAAAACCATAAATTGGTTACTAATAATGAGTGATCACGTAGTTTGATGATAATTAAGAACATAGTAGAATACTAATGAAATTATGAATGAATCGTAACCTATTTTGACAGGACATAAAGGTTAGAACTTAGGGTATCAATATATATATAAATTATACAAATTAATGAACAGTAGGATACTCATTTTAATAATAATAAAATTACACCTGTTGAAATTAGTTTCGTGGGCACTTTAATTTTTAACAAATTTAAACAGGGATTTCTTTATCCGATATTGCTGATAGTTTAGTGTTAATTAGGATTATCAATTGCAAGCTTTGTACTGTGATCATATTGAGCCTGGGGTCCTTCCCCGTTTAATGTACTATTGTTGTGTCGTAGTAAATGACTTTGAATGTACGTTTATAGATATGTTATTACTGCATGAAAATGGTCAAATTAACAAAAAATTTTTTGCTTACTTTCGTGGACACACTGTGCTCACTACGATAAGCCCTATTGTTATGTAAGCAGTGCAGCTACAGCCGAACCAAAAAGCCCGTTGTAACCGCAAATAAATCAATTAGAAACATATTTATCACCAAACTAAGTTGGTCATCACGAAGTATCTTCAAGCAAATACACTACACCGTATACACAGTGAAGTCAACCGCCACATTTTAATTCTTGCATTTGCAGGTTGTGGACCTCATATCCTAACATAGATACCGGATTGGTTGAAATCTCGTGTTGAAATTGTCAACAACGGGAACTCAATCAATCCCTCTAAATCATCGATAAAGATTTGAAGACAAAAAAATAATAAAAAAAATCATCTGTAACCATGATAAATCATATATTAATGAAAAATCCTTACTTATCGGTTCTTCCCAAAGTTTTCACAAAATTAGATTTGACAAAATAGAGTGTATCTTGGCAAAAAGCAACTTTAAAAGTTTTTGGCAATAAAGAGAGTCTTTCGCTTTTGGCAAAAAGAGAGTGTCTTTTGACAAAATGAGTGTTTATTTGCGACTAAAATGCATCGGTATATATACCTTATTTTTGGAGTGCGAGTTTGTGTGCATGTTTTAATGCAGTAAAACAAATCAGATTTGTTTTTAATTCTAGCATTTTCTATTTTTGATTTTTTTAATTTTCTTGGCGATTTTTTCACAATAATATTTATTTTATTTTTCAAAATTTTATTTTGTAATTAATTTTGCTAAATTTGCCTCCATGATGGATTTTGGACATTCCATGTTAAATTTAATCTAAGTCTCAATTTTGAAATTGGTTTTTGTAAATTTTTCTTAAACATTTTTATATTTTAATTAAAATATTTATTTTTATAACTTTCATTAGGTCGTTCGAGGCCATGATGGATTTCGCCATTTTAATGGATTGTTCTGGGTTTTATATTTAAAATTTACTGTAATTTTCTCTAAATAAGTTTCTTTTTTATTTAATTTTCTCTTTAAGTTTTCAAATCGCCATTATCCAGATTTGTTTGGTATGTTTTTCAGTTATATATAAGTAAGATTATGTGCACTACTTCTTGTTGGGTTTCATTTTATTTTTATTTGGATGTTTTAGTTTTTGTGTGTTGTTTTCTTTATTATTATTGTTTAATTGGTGTTTTTTTGATTAACTTAGTGCTGAGTTGCAGGTTGTGTACCAACATATTTCAGTCATGAAATTAGTTATTTTGGGTCTAGAAATCAGTTCTAGCCCAACAGTTAGAACGTAATATTAATCTTCAAATTCATGGAGGATTTCAAAAACAAAATGCATAAGTATTCTGTTGTTATTTATGAATGTGCGATAGATGACTGTAAATCGATATATCTAAACGATAAATCTATATTCAAATTTTCAAAATATGTAAATGTAGAACAGACATCAACAGTTGCAAGATATATTAACGGAAGCAACCCAAAATTCGTGTCTAAAAACAATCGAATAAAGAATTCTGGTGGTATTAAAACAGTATAGATAATTTGATATTAATTAAGCCTAAACTCATTCCTGAAATGAATCATACAAAAGTATTTATTCTATCTCTCAATGATTCATGTTCGATTGGAAAGTTCTTAGAAGATTTAACTAAATTACTGACGATTTATGATCCCGCTGGATATTTCAAATATTCACTGATTGGCTTTTTCGTTTTTGGCTAGTCGTGAATAATATTAAGAGAACCGAAAAAGAACTAATTCGAATCTAGCGTTCAGGAATACTGAACAGGAGTCTCCGAGGTCTTGCAGAGAATTTTGCACTAACCGATCATCAGATCAGGATCTTCATTACTTTGTCTAAATTCCTTACATATTGAACAGTAGCTAAACCAATTTCAATTTAATTTATAAACAAAATCCTTGAACTTGACAGGCATTTAGGATTTTCAACTTCTCGTGAACGGGTAATTTAATTTGCCAATGATTGACAAGGTAAAAGTCGTATTGAAATATATAACTGTATCGCCATAGCGGTCGAAGAAAGAAAGCATGAAAGCAGAGACATCTTTTCTTTATAGGGTTAATCTGATCCGTTCTGTAGAATAAGGCAAATGCAATTTGTTTGATAGTTTAAAATACTGAAAAATGGAAATTGTAACTTTGTAGTACGAATGCAAAAGGTATATATGTTTTTCTTTGGAGCTCCCGATCAAAATTTTTCAGTATGTTTCCTTCGAATTTAAACACTAGTCAATAATGAATTATTTCGGCTCTTAGAAGAAGGCATTTAAAGTCTTCTATTACAAAATTAACAGTGATTCCCTAATCAAAACATCTCTAAATAATAAAACCCTCAGATATTCTATAAAGACCCCAGACTCTGGTCGGTTTATGTCAAGAATAAAGCTTTTGAATAACATCATTCAATTGAGTTACCACGAACTATACAGCATTCGAAATTCAATCTGCCAAATAAACATTATTCGTGTTTTTCTTCATTATAAATGACCAATAATTCCATTGAAATACGACATATTTTGATAGAATTTGAAATATTATAATTGCAATTTTAAAAATTATAGATTCATTTAAATATTATCGATTAAAAAATAAATTTCATTGCAAAAAATGAAAGGATAAACACAAGTTCGCTGAACTTGATAATTTATTATAAACAATTATCATAACTTAGGAATTATATTTAAAAATAAGTAGAATTGACAAAATACGTTAACTACATATTTAACAAATTAAACATACTTACCATATGATGTGTCTTTAACAAAGTGAAAATTCTCCATATTAATTACATCACAAAACGCTGGCCATCCACATTTAGACGTAAATTTTGATTTAGACGAGAATAGTGCTGTTTTACAGACAACACAAAGATAAATTCCGGGCCTATTTTCGTAGTACAATTCACCACTATATTCTCTGAGAAGTTTCATTAAAATTAACTATTAAAATATTTCTGATTTTACTTTTCAGTGCCTTTTTTCTGTGTAACATCTTGTTGTACTTTAGACAACTGACATACATTATACGTGTTAGGGTTTTTTAGGCATGATTTTTTACTTAATTTTAATAAAGTTTCTAACTTTTCTGAGGTTGGTTTTGTTATTATACTTAATAAATTCATATAATATATTGCTAGTATATTAACCAAATAATGCACAATATAAAATAATAATATGTTTATTCTATTAAAAGGTTTTCAATTCAAATTATCAGCACTCTAAAATTGAAGTTGGTGTAATAAAACAAATATTGAATTTTTATTTTGTTTATTAAAATATATTTCTGAGTCATTAATAAATATAAATAGTGACAAACTTTGATTTATAATAACATATTTTAATTGATTAATAGTTTTTGATTTCAGTTTTCAAAATAAAGGGACTTTTCAATTCTCAATAATCGTTGTATTGGGATCCTATGATATACATAGACCTAAAAATCATTATTCGGGTTATCATCGTGACTGTAAAAATATAATTTTAGCAGTTGAAAACTATATTGCTGGTCAGCATAAGTACTATGATAAACTGGTTGTATCCAGTAAAATGTGAACTGCAGTTTTAGAACTGCAGTTGGGCTATAATTAGGGTTGCCAACAAATCTCTTTTAAAGAGAACATGTTATCTTTTTTAAAAAAATATATTTGTTCGCTTTCTTTTTTTATCATTTAAATCAGTGGTGTCCAACCGAAATTGGTTACTGGGCCAAAATAAAAAATAAAAATATAATGTGGGCCGCACGTATTTATTTATTATAAAAAATTTATACAAACTAAATTATATTTTACATATACATACATATTACTTAATGTGAAACTTGTTTTTCAATTTTTTCAGATAATTTTTTTATGTCCACAGGTATTTTCGAAGTTGCACATCGTAATTGGTCTTTTAAATTTTCATCAGTTAATCTATTACGACTTTTACATTTAACAATCTTTAATTTTGAAAAAAAAGATTCGCAAAGATACGTGGTCCCCATTGCAGCTGTAACGCTTATCGCTAGTTTTCTTAGATTAGGAAATTTATCATTGCATATGTATATTTTATAAAACTGAACTTTATCATTGGCTTCAAACATATATTTTAATTCAGAAGATGACTGGAGATCTATTAACTCCATTTGCAAATTTGTTGGAGCTGATTCCACAACAATGTCAAATGGACATAGGAAAATATTAAATATATTCTCATATTTCTTTAAATATGAAAATCTCTCCTGAAATTCTTGTAGTAAATTGGTAATTTCTTGTGCATATTTAGAAAAATCTTTTTTGTCACAATTAAATATATGTAATAATGGAAAGTGGACAGAATTTTTTGATTTTAATTGACTTTCATAAAGTTTCAGTTTTGTTATGAATGCTTTTATATTTCCATAACAGTCTGTGATCAACTTGTTTTCACCTTGAAGCTGCCTATTTAGTTCGTTTAATTTCATAGTAATATCTGTAAGGAAACATAAATCCAAAAGCCACTGCTCATCATATAATTCAGGAACATTTTGGTCATTTTCATTCATAAAAATTCCAATCTCTTCTCTCAAATTCCAAAATCTTTCTAAACATTTCCCACGACTTAACCAGCGAATTTTCGCATAAAATTTTAAATAAATGTCCTCTTTTTAAAATTTTGCTAATTAATAATTATTTAATAATGCACAAAAAATAAAATTCCTCTCTAAATTTGAAAAGTAAATTAACAACACTATCACATGCATTTTTTATTATGTGCGGTATGTAAAAAATATTCTGCCATTTTCAATTTTTATATTGAAACTTTTAATTTTTGAAACATTAAATTTATACACACAGATAAATTTGTGTGTTCCTATACTATAACTTTATCGATATTTTTTTAGATTATAGAAACTTTTATATTTCGGAATTAGGTGTAATTTTCTATGTGCATTAATCCAGTAAAAAAGTAAAAATTATTTGTTGTTAATTAAAGTTAGATGACTTGATTTTTGAAACTTTTAGTCCCAAAATGAGTAAGCGTAACTGTTTGTTTACAGGAGAATTGCATAAAAATGTAAATGTTTTAAACCAACATCAAATTCTAAATCCAAGGTGACTTATACAATTTGGAATACAATGGTTTCAGTTACTAGCAAAGGCAAATATGATTTGGATCAGCACATATTGTCAAAAAAACTCAAAAATTCTTCATGCAGAAACTAGTTCCATGTCAATTTTCTTTATTTCCATTTCCAGTCAGACTGTAGATCATATTTTTGTTTTATGTTTGATATTATTTTTCTACACTGATTTTTCCAAGTTGGTTTTGAATCAATTTAATGTGATTACGATAATAAAAACCAAACATATTATTTCAATTTTTAAATTAGCTTTATTTAATTGAATTTAATTTAGGAAAGACAGAAAATAAAAATGAAAAAACGAAGGAAGTAGTGATGCGTGTAGAGAAAACATGGCCTTAAGCGCAAACATTTGTTGGAACCTTCTAAATATGTAGACTGAGCGTCTATGACTAGTGCTATATGTGAAAAAGGTTGTCCAAAAATCCACGAAGTTTTAGCATTAAAAATGTTGGAATCATCAGATTAAAACTCTCAACACGTAAACTGCGGCAGACGAATAACAAGTTTAACCTTGTTTTGCATAAAAATAATTATTATTAGCATAAATTACAATAATACTTTTATGTGAATGCTAGTGAAAAAATATAAAATATATATAATATATTTTATTATTATCAGAACATTTTTCAAATTTCACTACTGATTTCTTTTCCATTGTATTTATTAAAATAAAAAATCAAAATTCGAAAATGCTATTTTTTGTAATAAATATTTTTTTTATTTCCTTCGTTTGGGTTAAATTTTCACTAATCTAGTGTACCTATGCGTAAGTAGTAGGATGTGTCACCACTGGCACATGTCACCTCTGGCACACTACCCCCCCCCCGGGGGGGGGGTAAACGAAAAAAAATTTTCAAGGTCAAATTTTAAACAAAGACATATGACTCATCAAGGTCATTGAAACAAAGGCCATGACTCATCCTATGACTCATCAAGGCCATTGAAACAAAGACCATGACTCATCCTATGACTCATCAAGGCCATAGAAACAAAGACCATGACTCATCAAGGTCATTGGATGACTCATCAAGGTCATTGAAACAAAGACCATGACGCATCAAGGTCACTGGATGACTCATCAAGGTCATTGAAACAAAGACCATGACTCATCAAGGTCACTGGATGACTCATCAAGGTCATTGAAACAAAGACCATGACTCATTCAAGGTCAAATGATGACTCATCGAGGTCATATTTTTTAAGGTCAAGGTCATATTTTAAGGTCAAGATCATATTTTAAGGTCAAGGTCATATTTTTAAGGGTCAAGGTCATATTTTTAAGGTCAAGGTCATATTTTTTAAAGGTCAAGGTCATATTTTTAAGGTCAAGGTCATATTTTTTAAGGTCAAGGCCATATTTTTAAGGTCAAACCTTCACTAAAGGGTATCATTCGAAAGGTATTTGAGAGGTCTATCTAATGGTCATACCCTCGAAGGTGTATGGTGGGTCCTCGGCCTTCTAAGGGTAAAAAACCTTCGAATTTTTTCAAACTTTATAATATATATATCATTCGAAAGGTATTTGAGAGGTCTATCTAATGGCTATACCCTCGAAGGTATATGGTGGGTCAATAACCTTCAAAGGGTATCCAAAATTAAATATTTATCAAATCATATAATATATATATCATTCAAAAGGACTTTTGATGGTGAGTTCGAAGGTCCAAGGGTTCAAGGTTCAAAAATTTTAAAACCTTATAATATACATATCAAACAAAAGGTATTTGAGAGGTCTATCTAATGGTCATACCCTCGAAGGTATATGATGGATCCTCGGCCTTCAAAGGGTCAAAAACCTTCGAATTTTTTCAAACTTTATAATATATATATCAGTCGAAAGGTATTTGAGAGGTCTATCTAATGGCTATACCCTCGAAGGTATATGGTGGGTCAATAACCTTCAAAGGGTATCCAAAATTAAATATTTATCAAATCATATAATATATATATATATCATTCAAAAGGACTTTTGATGGTGAGTTCGAAGGTCCAAGGGTTCAAGGTTCAAAAATTTTAAAACCTTATAATATACATATCAAACAAAAGGTATTTGAGATGTAAGTATCATGATCCAAGTTTGAAAGTCAAAGAGTCTAAGGATCCAAGGTTTAAATTTTTCAAACCTTATAATATACATATCAAACAAACGGCAATAAAAAAGTACTCATCGATGACTCATTTATTTTTTGAACAAAGACAATGACGCGCCCATGGGATATATTATTTATTACTATCAATAGTATTATTATTATTATTATTATTATTATTATTATTATTATTATTATTATTATTATTATTATTATTATTATTATTATTATTATTTTCGAAGATATTTTCAAAATTTATTATTAATATTATTATTATTATCATCAAGTTTTAATTACCAAGGTAATTTAAACAAAGACCATGACTCAGTCGCTGAATCATCAAGGTCGTTCTATTTTTAGTAACAAAGACATCTATTTTTAGTAACATTTTGAATATATTTTTAGTAACATTTTTGATCCGATCATTGATCCGATGACTCGCCAAGGTCGTTCTATTTTTAGTAACAAAGACATCTATTTTTGTTCCAGTGGTTTATTTTTGTTTTAATTATCGATTACGTTATAATTTAATTTTGTTTAAATTGTTAATTATATAATAATATTTTTATATTTTGTTTTAATTATCGAATACGTAATAATTTAATTTTGTTTAAATTGTTAATTATATAATAATATTTTTATTTTTTGTTTTAATTATCGAATACGTAATAATTTAATTTTGTTTAAATTGTTAATTATATAATAATATTTTTATTTTTTGTTTTAATTATCGAATACGTAATAATTTAATTTTGTTTAAATTGTTAATTATATAATAATAATTTTATTTTTTTGTTTTAATTATCGAATACGTAATAATTTAATTTTGTTTAAATTGTTAATTATATAATAATAATTTTATTTTTTGTTTTAATTATCGAATACATAATAATTTAATTTTGTTTAAATCGTTGATTATATAATATTTTTTTTGTTTTAATTATTGATTACGTAATAATTTAATTTATCATTATTATTGGGAAAGATATTAACGCCCGCGCGGAAGATGTTATTTTCAAAATTATTATTTTCGAAGTTTTAATCAATATTATTATTATTATTATTATTATTATTATTATTATTATTATTATTATTATTATTATTATTATTATATAGTCCGAGTTTATCCGACAAAATATTCTGTCCCCCTATGTGTATTTGTCGTAAGGGTACTGGTCACATTCAACATGTCGCAAGGGTATTAATATTATTATTATTATTATTATAACATTATTATAACTTCATTATTTTCAAGGTCATATTATTATTTTTCAAAATATTATTATTTTCAAGGTCATATTATTATTTTTCAAAATATTATTATTTTCAAGGTCATATTATTATTTTTTCAAAATATTATTATTTTCAAGGTCATATTATTATTTTTCAAAATATTATTATTTTCAAGGATATATTATTATTTTTCAAAATATTATTATTTTCAAGGTCATATTATTATTTTTCAAAATATTATTATTTTCAAGGTCATATTATTATTTTTTTCAAAATATTATTATTTTCAAGGTTATATTATTATTTTTCAAAATATTATTATTTTCAAGGTCATATTATTATTTTTTTCAAAATATTATTATTTTCAAGGTCATATTATTATTTTCAAGGTCATATTATTATTATTTTCAAGGTCATATTATTTTTTTTCAAAATATTATTATTTTCAAGGTCATATTATTATTATCAAAATATTATTATTTTCAAGGTCATATTATTATTATCAAAATATTATTATTTTCAAGGTCATATTATTATTATTTTCAAGGTCATATTATTATTTTTCAAAATATTATTATTTTCAAGGTCATATTATTATTATCAAAATATTATTATTTTCAAGGTCATATTATTATTTTTCAAAATATTATTATTTTCAAGGTCATATTATTATTTTTCAAAATATTATTATTTTCAAGGTCATATTATTATTCAAATATTATTATTTTCAAGGTCATATTATTATTATCAAAATATTATTATTTTCAAGGTCATATTATTATTATCAAAATATTATTATTTTCAAGGTCATATTATTATTTTTCAAAATATTATTATTTTCAAGGATATATTATTATTTTTCAAAATATTATTATTTTCAAGGTCATATTATTATTTTTCAAAATATTATTATTTTCAAGGTCATATTATTATTTTTTTCAAAATATTATTATTTTCAAGGTCATATTATTATTTTCAAGGTCATATTATTATTATTTTCAAGGTCATATTATTATTTTTCAAAATATTATTATTTTCAAGGTCATATTATTATTATCAAAATATTATTATTTTCAAGGTCATATTATTATTTTTCAAAATATTATTATTTTCAAGGTCATATTATTATTTTTCAAAATATTATTATTTTCAAGGTCATATTATTATTTTTTTCAAAATATTATTATTTTCAAGGTTATATTATTATTTTTCAAAATATTATTATTTTCAAGGTCATATTATTATTTTTTTCAAAATATTATTATTTTCAAGGTCATATTATTATTTTCAAGGTCATATTATTATTATTTTCAAGGTCATATTATTTTTTTTCAAAATATTATTATTTTCAAGGTCATATTATTATTATCAAAATATTATTATTTTCAAGGTCATATTATTATTATCAAAATATTATTATTTTCAAGGTCATATTATTATTATTTTCAAGGTCATATTATTATTTTTCAAAATATTATTATTTTCAAGGTCATATTATTATTATCAAAATATTATTATTTTCAAGGTCATATTATTATTTTTCAAAATATTATTATTTTCAAGGTCATATTATTATTTTTCAAAATATTATTATTTTCAAGGTCATATTATTATTCAAATATTATTATTTTCAAGGTCATATTATTATTATCAAAATATTATTATTTTCAAGGTCATATTATTATTATCAAAATATTATTATTTTCAAGGATATATTATTATTTTTCAAAATATTATTATTTTCAAGGTCATATTATTATTTTTCAAAATATTATTATTTTCAAGGTCATATTATTATTTTTTTCAAAATATTATTATTTTCAAGGTCATATTATTATTTTCAAGGTCATATTATTATTATTTTCAAGGTCATATTATTATTTTTCAAAATATTATTATTTTCAAGGTCATATTATTATTATCAAAATATTATTATTTTCAAGGTCATATTATTATTTTTCAAAATATTATTATTTTCAAGGTCATATTATTATTTTTCAAAATATTATTATTTTCAAGGTCATATTATTATTTTTCAAAATATTATTATTTTCAAGGTCATATTATTATTCTTCAAAATATTATTATTTTCAAGGTCATATTATTATTATCAAAATATTATTATTTTCAAGGTCATATTATTATTTTTCAAAATATTATTATTTTCAAGGTCATATTATTATTTTTCAAAATATTATTATTTTCAAGGTCATATTATTATTATCAAAATATTATTATTCTCAAGGTCATATTATTATTCTTCAAAATATTAATAATTTCAAGGTCATATTATTATTCTTCAAAATATTATTATTTTCAAGGTCATATTATTATTCTTCAAAATATTATTAATTTCAAGGTCATATTATTATTTTTCAAAATATTATTATTTTCAAGGTCATATCATTATTTGTTCCATATGTTTGAAAAACTGTAGTAGATGTCAGAGTTGTGGTGTCATAATCGATGAATCTCATTCAGTGTATTTTGTGAAATTAATGTTGCAAAACTCCTATTTATTATTATTATTATTATTATTATTATTATTATTATTATTATTATTATTATTATTATTATTATTATTATTATTATTATTATTAGTATTATTACTATTATTATTATTATTATTTGCGAAGTTCTTATTATTTTATTTTCTGCATCAATTTACGATTTTCAATATTTGATGATTATTTTTAGGAACATTTTCATAATTTTTAACGTTTTCATCATTTTCAATATTTTCATCATTTTCAACATTTTCAATATTTTCACGATTTTCAACATTTTCAGGAACATTTTCATAATTTTCAACGTTTTCATCATTTTCATCATTTGTATGATTATTTTAATAATTTTCTATATTTTCAATATTTTCACGATTTTCAACATTTTCATGATTATTTCAGAAACTTTTCATCGAATATTTTTCAAAGTATTATTTTCAAAGAATTATTTTCAAATTATTTTCAAAGTTTATTATTATTATTGTTATTATAATTATTACTATTATTATTATTTTTTGCGAAGTTCTTATTATTTTATTTTCGATGTTTTATTATTATTTAATTCATAATTCATAATTTTTAACGTTTTCATAATTTTCAACGTTTTTATCATTTTCAACATTTTCATCATTTTCATGATTTGTAACAGTTTCATAATTTTCACGATTTTCAATATTTTCATGATTATTTTCTTCAAAATTCTTATTTTATTTATAAAATATTATTATTATCATTTTCAAAATTATTTTCAAATTTCTTATTATTTATTTTCAAAGTATATTATTATTATTATTATTATTATTATTATTATTATTATTATTATTATTATTATTATTATTATTATTATTATTATATATGCTCCTAGTCTATCCGACAAAATATTTTGTCCCCCTATGGGTACTGCTCACACTCAACAGGTTGCAAGGGTACTAGTCATGCTTATTGTTATACAATATGATGTTACTTAGACATTTGAAGGTTCAACCATGGTTACAATTTCTACATTTTGAAAACGCTAATTTGATTGGCTATCTCAATTTTTATAAATGTAAAAACAAAAGTAATTTAGTCATTAAGAAATTTATTTATTACTGATTTCTACAAGTATGAATATGATTGTGTAAATCACGAAACACATTTAGTAACTTTATTATTTTGTCAATATTTTTTTTTATATATGTCATTTATGGCAAAGAAGTCCTACTAGAAATATGGAAAAATTAAGTCCAACCTATTTCGAAGATAAGCGTTCATTGAAATTTTTTAACAGCACAGTTGAAGATTTTATAAATTTAACTTACACTGATAAGGAAATCATAAATATTTTAAAAATTTTTAAACATTCCTCTATTCAATATTTGATTGATTTATTTAATTATGATAAATGCATTTTAAAGTTATTTAATGTATTTAGAAAAAACAGTGGTAAACAAAGATTCACTGAATGAATACTTTTGGAGTTGCATGTATTTAAAGTTGAAACCGGGATATAGTAGATTGATTTATGAATGAATAGGAAAAGCCGATTTGATTGAAAATAAGCTAACGGAAAAAACTGAACGATGTTAAGAAAAGGTATTTAACTTGTTCAATTTGTAAAGAAAATCAAGTTTCGCTTTTGTATTTACCGTGTGGTCACGTAATTGTTTATTCTAAGTGTCACGAGAAGAATGTTCACAATTGTCAAACCTGTTCAACACTGATTAATGAATATCATACTATATACATCTAAGTTCTCAATACAAATCAATACAATATCAAAGTCAAATGAATTATTACCATACATAATGACGGTACTATAATGTAGAAAATTTTCAAACATTGAATAATATGAAATCATCTTTGTAATTAAATATATTGGGCGCAAGTACCAAATGTTGATGATATGATGGAATGGTTTGGTATTTATAATATTATTTTAGATTATTCAGAATGAAATATACCCATGAGTTCATCAAAATGGGAAAAAGATCTTTGCAAAAACCATGAAGATGCTGGAAAAGCAGAAGAAACCTTAACCAATATTTTAAAGTTGCCATTATATGTTGCAGTAGTATTGGGTTATTATTGTTTCGTAAATAAATGTTTTAATTTGTTTTTATAAATTTATTGTTTTATTTTAATACCTTTTAATTAAAACATATTCATTATTAATTCATTTTGTTTTAATATTTGTATTAAATTTTTAAATAGTGTTATTTATATATATGGAAATTTACAATTATATATACAATTATATATTATATACAATTATATTTACAATTATATTTACAATTATCATAAATCATAATGATACTTTCTGTCCATTGATTCTCCTCTGATATTACTGCCATAATCATCTTCGACAAAATGCAAAGATAATATTTCTAGTGTCTTTGTTAATCATGCCCATTTATTGCAAAGTCTTTGTTAATTATGCACTTGTATTGCAAATTTATTAGTCATACAATTATATTATTTTTTCATGTCCTGATATAATATTATTATTTTTAATTTTATTATTTTATTTAACAATATCATATAGCAAATTTTTAGGCAATTTAGTGAAAAGTTATTTTAAATATAGCGATTTCTTAAGTAAAATATTTCCAGATAAATTTACCAATTTAGTTAGAAATCCCTGGTTTTTGGCTGTACCATTTAATTAAAATATTCTAGGATTAATAACAAATATTTTGATATAGTTGATACATATACCAATTATTTCAATTATTTAACTAGAAACATAACTGAATTCTTAGGTAATATAGTATTTTTTAGTTAATTTATAAATATTATCTGACATTGTGATGTGTTTGACAACAAATTAATCAATAAAAACCATAGCATATTGTAAGTTTTTATATATAGTCTGAGTTTATCCGACAAGATATTTTCTCCCTCTATGGGTACTGGTCACATGTCGTAAGGGTATATTAATTAAGGCCTATGTATAATAGTTAAAAATTCTTAGGTAATTTAGTGAGAAATGGATGATCATAGATATCAGAAATTAGTGAATAATTTGAATAAAACTTACCGAATTCTTATTTCGAGCGACTAATTTATTGGTTAACTTTGTCATGTTTAGTCATTTAATATTTAGCAAAAGGTAATATATGCATATTTAGCATTTCATAGATAATTTATTCATCTAGTGCTCATTACTATAATTTATATAAATTCGTGAGAAATGCATGGTCATTAATATATTTATTGATAATTTTGGTAGAAATTCTTTATCATTTGGAGTAAATTTCTATCTTTGTTCGAGGCAAAAAGGAGTCATAATAGAAACATTTGGTTATCATTTAACCAATTAAAGTGGTTATTAGTTAGAAATATAGGGTTACAATTGTTTTCTAATTTAATGATCATTGGGTGTAATATATCTTTGTGAGAAATATATGGTTAACATTTTTAAATAGAGATTTTTGAGTAACCAAAACATGGATATTTTGTGTGAATAATTTAAGAATATTGGTTAATTTTCTCTTTTTAGGTCATTTAAAATAATATTTAACAAAGGTAATTTAGCAAAATATCATTGAAAGATTTGTCCATCCGATAACAATATTCCTTCAATAGATTTTACCCTTAATATTCAACCGATTTAATTTCTAGAAATCTAATTAAAATCATAAATTTTCTTCACTGATATCCCCACAATGAATAAAATAACTTCTTAAATAAAATAATTTAAAGAAATAACCTTTGATATCAATCCCAATTAATTCTAAAGATTTCAAATATTTCATTGTCAAAACCAAGTGATCATTAACCCTAAACGACTTAATAAAACATTGGATAATTAATAAAAACTTGTTCTGAAACATAAATTACTGTGCAATAACATTCATCACGACCTAATAAACCTCTAAAAAGATATAATTTCACAGGAACTATTAATAATTCATTAAGATTTCAAACATTTCCACCTTAACCGATCCCTCACCAAAGATTTCTACCCTTTAAATACCCCCTTAAAAATCATATATTACCATCTTAACTGAACCTTCACTAAATCCAACCGACTTTAATATATCAGCCCTTTAATATATCAATTCTCTTAAAATCCATACAAAATTCTTCAAAATATGAATTTTATTTAATTGTTACAGACATCCGTCCATTGAAATAATTTAGTATCTAAATTCATGTAGTAAGAGCCCACTAAAAGATCAAAATTCACTAAAATCAATATTTTCTACAAATATTTCACCACATTTACCATCAAATACCTAACTAGAGATGAAATATATTGATCATAATTCTTCATCGATTCAGCCAATTATATAGCAATTATATCTTTCAAAATCACAAATTTCAGTATATTTTACAATAATTTTCAAAGATTTCAAATATATCATGATGATAAAATTAGCTGGTTTCAACTTTAGAATTTTAATATTTAAAAGTTCATCAATATTCTTTGGAAATATATGAAAGAATTATTTAGTCAAATTCAATACAAAGTCATCATAAAAATTAAATAATAATCACTTGATTATTGTAAAAACTCTAATTATTAACCTTACTGTCATTAAAAATCATTTTTATTTAAATTTAAAAACAAGTCAATAAAATATAGCAAATTATCAAGAAATTAATTAAATTTGTCTTAGAATTAACACTAAAACCTTAAATTTCAAAATATTCTTTCACAAAACATGTTAGTAATAATGTTAGTAAAATCCCGCTAACTCTAAAAATTTACCAATGAATTTAATGCCAAATAATAACCAAATATTTGACTAAATAAAATCATTAAAACACACCAGTACCTTTACGACCAGTACTTATTGTGAACAGAACCCATAGAGGGAGAAAATATCTTGTCGGATAAACTCAGAGTATATATAATAAAACGAATTAATAATAACTCCATCAAATTGAATCAGTCAAATTATCACAAATTTTGATAAAAAATCTTATTCTAAAATCTTATTATGAAATTAACAATAACAAAGAATCTTCATTAAAGTGAGGAAATTATTCATTATTCTATGATAAATTAATAATGAAATTCAAAAGGGTTAAAATAAGTGTTAGAATTATTCATTATTGGATTATGAAAGGTCAATGAAAAATATACTGAGAAGTGACATGAATATATATTAATATTATTTAAAATTATTTCATAAAATTCATAAATTTCATAAAAATTCATAAAATTGATCACTTTAATAAAAAATATTTAATACAATTTTAAAAGAAATATTTGTCGGGAGAATATAAGTAATAATAATTAGTGAATCGAGAATCAGCGGCTATAGGTGATGAGGATATATAAATAAAATTATTTCTATTATATTAGTTACTAACGAATTAAAATATTTTAATAATGTGAAAAACATTTATTTTGATAAAGTATTTAATCCACAAATGACAAACATACATAACAAATGGTATTTGACTAAGCAATTATGATAAATTCATATTTTAAATTTTGATTAACTCCTTTAATATTGAATTAATAATTATTATATTTACTATTTTACACTAAATATTTCAAAAACAAATATTCTAAAAGATAATTTAAGATACATTACTCTTTTCAATTAAAATGTTCTCTCAAAGTTAAGAAGGAAACAAAGTGTGTCAGAACACATACCCAGCATTAACTTTACTTAAATATATGAAAACACCAAGTAATCAATGATAATAAAGGGATAATAGACTCAAAAATAAAATATTCTTACCACCTGAGAATAATATTGTTAATTTTATCTCTGTGTTATTAAAATTATCTTTCGACTTTTCGCTTCTTACATTTTAGAATAAGATTTTTTATCAAAATTTGTGATAATTTGACTGATTCAATTTGATGGAGTTATTATTAATTCGTTTTATTATATATACTCTGAGTTTATCCGACAAGATATTTTCTCCCTCTATGGGTTCTGTTCACAATAAGTACTGGTCGTAAAGGTACTGGTGTGTTTTAATGATTTTATTTAGTCAAATATTTGGTTATTATTTGGCATTAAATTCATTGGTAAATTTTTAGAGTTAGCGGGATTTTACTAACATTATTACTAACATGTTTTGTGAAAGAATATTTTGAAATTTAAGGTTTTAGTGTTAATTCTAAGACAAATTTAATTAATTTCTTGATAATTTGCTATATTTTATTGACTTGTTTTTAAATTTAAATAAAAATGATTTTTAATGACAGTAAGGTTAATAATTAGAGTTTTTACAATAATCAAGTGATTATTATTTAATTTTTATGATGACTTTGTATTGAATTTGACTAAATAATTCTTTCATATATTTCCAAAGAATATTGATGAACTTTTAAATATTAAAATTCTAAAGTTGAAACCAGCTAATTTTATCATCATGATATATTTGAAATCTTTGAAAATTATTGTAAAATATACTGAAATTTGTGATTTTGAAAGATATAATTGCTATATAATTGGCTGAATCGATGAAGAATTATGATCAATATATTTCATCTCTAGTTAGGTATTTGATGGTAAATGTGGTGAAATATTTGTAGAAAATATTGATTTTAGTGAATTTTGATCTTTTAGTGGGCTCTTACTACATGAATTTAGATACTAAATTATTTCAATGGACGGATGTCTGTAACAATTAAATAAAATTCATATTTTGAAGAATTTTGTATGGATTTTAAGAGAATTGATATATTAAAGGGCTGATATATTAAAGTCGGTTGGATTTAGTGAAGGTTCAGTTAAGATGGTAATATATGATTTTTAAGGGGGTATTTAAAGGGTAGAAATCTTTGGTGAGGGATCGGTTAAGGTGGAAATGTTTGAAATCTTAATGAATTATTAATAGTTCCTGTGAAATTATATCTTTTTAGAGGTTTATTAGGTCGTGATGAATGTTATTGCACAGTAATTTATGTTTCAGAACAAGTTTTTATTAATTATCCAATGTTTTATTAAGTCGTTTAGGGTTAATGATCACTTGGTTTTGACAATGAAATATTTGAAATCTTTAGAATTAATTGGGATTGATATCAAAGGTTATTTCTTTAAATTATTTTATTTAAGAAGTTATTTTATTCATTGTGGGGATATCAGTGAAGAAAATTTATGATTTTAATTAGATTTCTAGAAATTAAATCGGTTGAATATTAAGGGTAAAATCTATTGAAGGAATATTGTTATCGGATGGACAAATCTTTCAATGATATTTTGCTAAATTACCTTTGTTAAATATTATTTTAAATGACCTAAAAAGAGAAAATTAACCAATATTCTTAAATTATTCACACAAAATATCCATGTTTTGGTTACTCAAAAATCTCTATTTAAAAATGTTAACCATATATTTCTCACAAAGATATATTACACCCAATGATCATTAAATTAGAAAACAATTGTAACCCTATATTTCTAACTAATAACCACTTTAATTGGTTAAATGATAACCAAATGTTTCTATTATGACTCCTTTTTGCCTCGAACAAAGATAGAAATTTACTCCAAATGATAAAGAATTTCTACCAAAATTATCAATAAATATATTAATGACCATGCATTTCTCACGAATTTATATAAATTATAGTAATGAGCACTAGATGAATAAATTATCTATGAAATGCTAAATATGCATATATTACCTTTTGCTAAATATTAAATGACTAAACATGACAAAGTTAACCAATAAATTAGTCGCTCGAAATAAGAATTCGGTAAGTTTTATTCAAATTATTCACTAATTTCTGATATCTATGATCATCCATTTCTCACTAAATTACCTAAGAATTTTTAACTATTATACATAGGCCTTAATTAATATACCCTTACGACATGTGACCAGTACCCATAGAGGGAGAAAATATCTTGTCGGATAAACTCAGACTATATATAAAAACTTACAATATGCTATGGTTTTTATTGATTAATTTGTTGTCAAACACATCACAATGTCAGATAATATTTATAAATTAACTAAAAAATACTATATTACCTAAGAATTCAGTTATGTTTCTAGTTAAATAATTGAAATAATTGGTATATGTATCAACTATATCAAAATATTTGTTATTAATCCTAGAATATTTTAATTAAATGGTACAGCCAAAAACCAGGGATTTCTAACTAAATTGGTAAATTTATCTGGAAATATTTTACTTAAGAAATCGCTATATTTAAAATAACTTTTCACTAAATTGCCTAAAAATTTGCTATATGATATTGTTAAATAAAATAATAAAATTAAAAATAATAATATTATATCAGGACATGAAAAAATAATATAATTGTATGACTAATAAATTTGCAATACAAGTGCATAATTAACAAAGACTTTGCAATAAATGGGCATGATTAACAAAGACACTAGAAATATTATCTTTGCATTTTGTCGAAGATGATTATGGCAGTAATATCAGAGGAGAATCAATGGACAGAAAGTATCATTATGATTTATGATAATTGTAAATATAATTGTAAATATAATTGTATATAATATATAATTGTATATATAATTGTAAATTTCCATATATATAAATAACACTATTTAAAAATTTAATACAAATATTAAAACAAAATGAATTAATAATGAATATGTTTTAATTAAAAGGTATTAAAATAAAACAATAAATTTATAAAAACAAATTAAAACATTTATTTACGAAACAATAATAACCCAATACTACTGCAACATATAATGGCAACTTTAAAATATTGGTTAAGGTTTCTTCTGCTTTTCCAGCATCTTCATGGTTTTTGCAAAGATCTTTTTCCCATTTTGATGAACTCATGGGTATATTTCATTCTGAATAATCTAAAATAATATTATAAATACCAAACCATTCCATCATATCATCAACATTTGGTACTTGCGCCCAATATATTTAATTACAAAGATGATTTCATATTATTCAATGTTTGAAAATTTTCTACATTATAGTACCGTCATTATGTATGGTAATAATTCATTTGACTTTGATATTGTATTGATTTGTATTGAGAACTTAGATGTATATAGTATGATATTCATTAATCAGTGTTGAACAGGTTTGACAATTGTGAACATTCTTCTCGTGACACTTAGAATAAACAATTACGTGACCACACGG
The DNA here is from genome assembly GCA_959609185.1 of Schmidtea polychroa. Taxonomy (NCBI): domain Eukaryota; kingdom Metazoa; phylum Platyhelminthes; order Tricladida; family Dugesiidae; genus Schmidtea; species Schmidtea polychroa. The sequence continues at coordinate 115,184 of CAUHTR010008007.1, forward strand.
TAAATACAAAAGCGAAACTTGATTTTCTTTACAAATTGAACAAGTTAAATACCTTTTCTTAACATCGTTCAGTTTTTTCCGTTAGCTTATTTTCAATCAAATCGGCTTTTCCTATTCATTCATAAATCAATCTACTATATCCCGGTTTCAACTTTAAATACATGCAACTCCAAAAGTATTCATTCAGTGAATCTTTGTTTACCACTGTTTTTTCTAAATACATTAAATAACTTTAAAATGCATTTATCATAATTAAATAAATCAATCAAATATTGAATAGAGGAATGTTTAAAAATTTTTAAAATATTTATGATTTCCTTATCAGTGTAAGTTAAATTTATAAAATCTTCAACTGTGCTGTTAAAAAATTTCAATGAACGCTTATCTTCGAAATAGGTTGGACTTAATTTTTCCATATTTCTAGTAGGACTTCTTTGCCATAAATGACATATATAAAAAAAAATATTGACAAAATAATAAAGTTACTAAATGTGTTTCGTGATTTACACAATCATATTCATACTTGTAGAAATCAGTAATAAATAAATTTCTTAATGACTAAATTACTTTTGTTTTTACATTTATAAAAATTGAGATAGCCAATCAAATTAGCGTTTTCAAAATGTAG
>CAUHTR010008007.1:118311-149744 GCA_959609185.1 Schmidtea polychroa
TAATATGACCTTGAAAATAATAATATTTTGAAAAATAATAATATATCCTTGAAAATAATAATATTTTGAAAAATAATAATATATCCTTGAAAATAATAATATTTTGAAAAATAATAATATGACCTTGAAAATAATAATATTTTGAAAAAATAATAATATGACCTTGAAAATAATAATATTTTGAAAAATAATAATATGACCTTGAAAATAATAATATTTTGAAAAATAATAATATGACCTTGAAAATAATGAAGTTATAATAATGTTATAATAATAATAATAATAATAATAATAATACCCTTGCGACATGTTGAATGTGACCAGTACCCTTACGACAAATACACATAGGGGGACAGAATATTTTGTCGGATAAACTCGGACTGTATAATAATAATAATAATAATAATAATAATAATAATAATAATAATAATAATAATAATAATAATAATAATAATAATAATAATAATAATATTGATTAAAACTTCGAAAATAATAATTTTGAAAATAACATCTTCCGCGCGGGCGTTAATATCTTTCCCAATAATAATGATAAATTAAATTATTACGTAATCAATAATTAAAACAAAAAAATATTATATAATCAACGATTTAAACAAAATTAAATTATTATGTATTCGATAATTAAAACAAAAAATAAAATTATTATTATATAATTAACAATTTAAACAAAATTAAATTATTACGTATTCGATAATTAAAACAAAAAAATAAAATTATTATTATATAATTAACAATTTAAACAAAATTAAATTATTACGTATTCGATAATTAAAACAAAAAATAAAAATATTATTATATAATTAACAATTTAAACAAAATTAAATTATTACGTATTCGATAATTAAAACAAAAAATAAAAATATTATTATATAATTAACAATTTAAACAAAATTAAATTATTACGTATTCGATAATTAAAACAAAATATAAAAATATTATTATATAATTAACAATTTAAACAAAATTAAATTATAACGTAATCGATAATTAAAACAAAAATAAACCACTGGAACAAAAATAGATGTCTTTGTTACTAAAAATAGAACGACCTTGGCGAGTCATCGGATCAATGATCGGATCAAAAATGTTACTAAAAATATATTCAAAATGTTACTAAAAATAGATGTCTTTGTTACTAAAAATAGAACGACCTTGATGATTCAGCGACTGAGTCATGGTCTTTGTTTAAATTACCTTGGTAATTAAAACTTGATGATAATAATAATAATATTAATAATAAATTTTGAAAATATCTTCGAAAATAATAATAATAATAATAATAATAATAATAATAATAATACTATTGATAGTAATAAATAATATATCCCATGGGCGCGTCATTGTCTTTGTTCAAAAAATAAATGAGTCATCGATGAGTACTTTTTTATTGCCGTTTGTTTGATATGTATATTCAAACTTGGATCATGATACTTACATCTCAAATACCTTTTGTTTGATATGTATATTATAAGGTTTTAAAATTTTTGAACCTTGAACCCTTGGACCTTCGAACTCACCATCAAAAGTCCTTTTGAATGATATATATATATATTATATGATTTGATAAATATTTAATTTTGGATACCCTTTGAAGGTTATTGACCCACCATATACCTTCGAGGGTATAGCCATTAGATAGACCTCTCAAATACCTTTCGACTGATATATATATTATAAAGTTTGAAAAAATTCGAAGGTTTTTGACCCTTTGAAGGCCGAGGATCCATCATATACCTTCGAGGGTATGACCATTAGATAGACCTCTCAAATACCTTTTGTTTGATATGTATATTATAAGGTTTTAAAATTTTTGAACCTTGAACCCTTGGACCTTCGAACTCACCATCAAAAGTCCTTTTGAATGATATATATATATTATATGATTTGATAAATATTTAATTTTGGATACCCTTTGAAGGTTATTGACCCACCATATACCTTCGAGGGTATAGCCATTAGATAGACCTCTCAAATACCTTTCGAATGATATATATATTATAAAGTTTGAAAAAATTCGAAGGTTTTTTACCCTTAGAAGGCCGAGGACCCACCATACACCTTCGAGGGTATGACCATTAGATAGACCTCTCAAATACCTTTCGAATGATACCCTTTAGTGAAGGTTTGACCTTAAAAATATGGCCTTGACCTTAAAAAATATGACCTTGACCTTAAAAATATGACCTTGACCTTTAAAAAATATGACCTTGACCTTAAAAATATGACCTTGACCCTTAAAAATATGACCTTGACCTTAAAATATGATCTTGACCTTAAAATATGACCTTGACCTTAAAAAATATGACCTCGATGAGTCATCATTTGACCTTGAATGAGTCATGGTCTTTGTTTCAATGACCTTGATGAGTCATCCAGTGACCTTGATGAGTCATGGTCTTTGTTTCAATGACCTTGATGAGTCATCCAGTGACCTTGATGCGTCATGGTCTTTGTTTCAATGACCTTGATGAGTCATCCAATGACCTTGATGAGTCATGGTCTTTGTTTATATGGCCTTGATGAGTCATAGGATGAGTCATGGTCTTTGTTTCAATGGCCTTGATGAGTCATAGGATGAGTCATGGCCTTTGTTTCAATGACCTTGATGAGTCATATGTCTTTGTTTAAAATTTGACCTTGAAAAATTTTTTTCGTTTACCCCCCGGGGGGGGGGGTAGTGTGCCAGAGGTGACATGTGCCAGTGGTGACACATCCTACTACTTGCGTAAATGCGTCACTGAAAAGAAGTTTTAATTCTATGGGCACTGAATATTTTTGAATTTTGTTAAAAGTGGTTACAGAAACAAATCTTTCTAATGATTTTTTAAAGATTATCTTCCAAATTTTTTTTCATTAAAATCTACAATCCTCCCATCAACATTCAGTCCTCATAGAATAAAAGCTTGTTTTTTCTTATCTTGTCTGTGTTTTTCAAATTAAATAAAATTCTATTATCATCAAATAGAATTAATTAAAAATAAAAAAATAATATCTATTTTGATTTTATTTGCGAGAGTAAATTAAATGGGCCAGAAATACTTGAAAAAAGCAGTGTTAAAAACTCGTATCAAATATAAAACAAAATATTGAAAATAAATGGAGATAGAGGAAACTTATCCTAGTAAAATTTCATATAACTTATTAAATTTTATCCGATTCATTGAGTTAATTAAATTACTTAACGAATTGAAAATATCTATTAAAATGGACTCATAAAACTTCAATAAGATTCTCCTGTGCTTGACTAAATTAACTACAAAATCCCTCTTGCTAAACTCGCTATCAATTCTGACGGTATTTATTAAACTGCGAGTCTAACTTTAAGTTTATCATATTTTCAATTTCCTTGAAACAGCAAATTCTCTTCATTTTGCCTATCAGTTTCGAATATTTCTTACATAACATTATCATTTTACTCCCATTAAAAATTCTTGTTGAGGTATTAATTAGCAGACATATTCTGTCATTAGCGGAAATTGGTTTCTTTCATTATAATTTATCTCAAGACTATTTTCAAGCTGAGTTCATTCAATCAGTGAACTTTTTTCTAAAATATGAAATTTTCCCCTTTAAATGAGACGCTATTTTCAAATATCTGGAATATATTAGAGCTTTCAATTTCCTGAAAAATTTGCATAGAAACATTTTGTACCTATAAAATATTAATAAAAACGTTAGGTTTAAATTTGTGCAAATATTTGAATTTTTAGCTGTCTTAAATGATTTTAATTGTTAAAATTTAAATCAGCGGTTCTCAACAGGAGCCACGTAGCTTATTAGAAAGACCATTTGCAAAATATTAATAAAGTTTATAAGTAATCTAATATTGGAATTACTTAATTCAGGGTTTCCCAAACTTTTTATGCAATAGAACCCTTTGCAAGCAAATAAATTTTGACGGAACACCTGGCTTATTTTTTAGGTTGGTTAATTCCTAATAGAAACAATTAAAAAAATGTTATTAAACACATTATATAACACATTATATATATAATATAAACAAAAAAATGGAGTAAATAAAGCACGTAATGACTTTGATGATTTTGAGTTCGTGAATTGCAAATCTTCTTGATATCAGGCACAATATTGGTAAGTTGGATTCTAATATCTGGTGTGCCGTCAAGCCTGTTCCTGCACTTTGACTTTGTTGCAGCATAATTAGTAAATCCCGCTTCACATTACACCTAACCGCGAAAGTTAACATTGTCTATAATATACGTTGGTGTGCACACCACCTGAGGTGAGTCACCAATTATATGACAATGTTAACTTAATTTCATTTATTCAATTTTCCAAAAATCGTTTAAAGGTAAGTTTTTGCATTGAAGTAATTTTTAGGACTTGAATTTTGATTTTATATAATTATGAGATCATTATTCAAGTTCTTAAATATTACTGTTAGTCAGCATTTATAATATTGATAATATATAACATTGATAATTAAATTTCAGGTGTTTTTTAGGAATTTTATGGTATTTTATTTGGATTTATTTGGATTTATTTCGTAAAAATGTAAGTTAGATATTTTTATAATTATAAATAAGTAAAGTAATCACTAAACATTTATTTTTTAAAGACATTTAGTAAAGAATGGATAAAATATTTTTTAAGTTTTTGTAATCTTCTTTCGAATTTTGTCTATTTCTGTAATTCTATGAAAATATTAATTTGTTAAAATAATTTATTAAAATTTACGATTTGCGATGTTTTTCCTGCAAATTCAAAGATGTCGAAGGATCTTCTTCAATATCTGTAAATCTAAAGAAATTTTATATTCTAAATTATTTTATAATTAAATCTTACGATGTATTTACTTCTTTTTCCCTAAAGCTCAACGTAGAGCAGTCGGAATCTGATTCAAAAGTTTTTTTGTACATAATTTTTTAAATAATTTAAAAATATTGATATGTTAATTATATGTTAATCAATCTGAATTTCGCATGAAAAACACTTTACTTAATTTTGTATATATTTTTCATTATGTGTGCTGTGCTTGTATGCTTAATTATTTTCTCTCACTTTTTAGATTCCTATAATAAATATGTTAAATTTCGCGGCATTAAATTTCTACACACAGGTAAGTTTGTGTGTTCCTATAATATATATTTATTGATTTTTTTTTTAGATTATAGATAATGTTATATTTCGCGGTTAGGTGTAATAGGTTGTTGAAAACGGAAGTAAAACAATAATGGCTTATTTTGATAAATTGGGGCACTCTTCTGACAAACTAGCCCAGAAATCATTTAAAGGCTGATCTTTGTATTTTTCTTTCAAGTCAGAGTCACTAATTAAATCAATTAGGTTTTCATAGTCACCTGCGCTTAAGCCTACTGGTTTAGTTGTCACAGAAAATGGATTCCGAACCCAGGAATCGTCCTTACTAGTTTTCGGAAAATATTGCAAAGGAATTGTTTTCAAGTTATATAGGTGTTCTAAAAATTCTTTGGAAACATTTTCATCTACTTTAAAATTTAATTCAATCAAACATTCGTGTAAGGCTGGAAAACAATCAAAATGATTGGACTGAACTGATGAAATCCAAAATTGTATTTTTTTAATCAAAAGATGCAATTTTATGTCTTGTATTAAAAATTGTAATACTTTTTCCTTGTAATAATAAATTAACTTCATTGCACTTGGTAAAAATATCTGCCAGATATGCAAGTTTTATCAACCATGAAGGATTAGATAAAACTTCAACAAATTTGTGTCCTGAATTATTTTGTGCCTTCAAGAAAACCAATAACTCACTTCGAAGTTCATAAAGTCTTAATAGTGCTTTTCCTCTGGATAACCATCTCACTTCAGTATGTAATAAAAGTGCTTTGTCTCCGCTACCCATTTCATCGACAGAATTTTAAATAATCTGGAATTGAAGTAAGTCTAGTTTTTACATAGTTTATCACTTTCACGGCTTTCACATTTTTTAAATTTGTTGGAATCTTTTAGTCACCACTGCTTGCCTATGCAAAATACAATGACTGATACAAAATACACTTGTAGCTACTTTCTGGATAAGTGATACAACACCCTTCATCTTTCCTACCATTGCTCGAGCACCATCTGTACACAGATCTATACATTTGTCCCAACCTATCTTTTGATTTGTAATGTAATCATCAATACAGTTGAATACATCTTCTTCCGTAGTTTGTCCATGTAAATATTCGCACATGAGTAAATCTTCTTCAATACGTTTATCATACGTGTAACGAACAAATACTAGTAGTACAGCTAACCCTGCGATATCTGTAGATTCATCCATTTGCAATGCATATTCACTGCAAAGTCCAAGACGACGAATTAACTCTTTCTCTATGCTAGTATGAAGATCTTTAATGTGCCGTGAAACGGTATTATTTGATAATTGTATTGCATCTATTTTTTTAGTAGCCTGCTCGTTAAGAACACATGACACCATTTCTTTCGCACATGACTTAATGAGTGTCTCTCCAATTGTATGAGCTTCACCATTAAGTGAAATGCGATAACTCACCCGATAAGATGCCTCTGTTGCATTTTCATTTTCAGTTTTAGCCATTGTAATCATTTGAAGTTTAGACTTTTCTAGTGAGTCACGTTGTCTCTTAAAAAATGTATATCTTTTCCTTTATAATCAGTGTGCATCGTTTCGAGGTGCCTACAGAGTTTTGCTGGAGCCAAAGAACTGTTTGCGAGTATTTTATGACATAAAACACACATTACATCAGGAGCATCTGAATTGCCAGTAGATGTAAATCCCAAATTTAAATATATATATATATATATATATATATATATATATATATATATATATATATATATATATATATATATATATATATATATATATATATATATATATATATATATATATATAAACAAATTTATGATTATGGCTTGTATTACTAACCTTTGATTTCCAAATGTAGATTCATATACATATATGTATTATATATGAAGTTTGGGTTCTCCTTTAGACGTTCGATATTTGATTGATAAGGATTATTTTCCACAACTAATTTCACACGATTTTTTCACCAACATTTATGGCACCATGCGCGTATATAGTTCGGCTAATTGCTAACAAGGATGTAGTAAGACTGGTTGATTTTAACATTATTTCAAAAAAATATGGTTGAATTCGTTGGGAACAGAAATTTTGTGAAACATGTGCAAATCCGTTATCCCGTTGTTTTTGTTTCCACATCGCACAGATGTTCATATTATTGACTCTTATCGCAGTAATAAATTTCAAAGATTTTTTTAGGATGTAAAATGAAGATTTACTGCAATAATAGCATAAGCGGCTCTTTTCAACTTCCATAAAGCTTAGTCTCACTACCTTGAAGGGTCTAGTACCTAACTTAAGAACTATTGTGAAATATTTTTACAAATAATAATTTCTTGTGAATAATATCAGTGGTGTTGAAATATGAATATGTGTATATTATATTAAATTAAATTAAATTCTTCCGACAAATTGTCGCGGAACACAGTTTGGGAAACCCTGACTTAATTGATAGCTATTACGAATGATTTAATATGTGTGTGTGTGTCCCATGTGATTATATGTTTGAACTATACTTCATATTGCATATTTATTATTACACAATAATCTCCGATTCAAGAGAGTTAAACTCGAACTCTTATGTCATGAATGGATTTATAATTTACCCGTATTTAAATTATCTAACACAGCGACAACAAACAGTCTAACAGTATTCGAATTGCTGCAGATTTTTCCACAACGAAAAATGTACTCAATTGGAGAAGGTTTTGAAAAATTTTTCATGTCAATAAAAAGTTATTTTGATATTATCAAACTGGATGAACAGCAAAGAAATGTCATTGTTCGAGAATATTTGGATGAGAGAAGCAGTAACAAATATACTGAAACTCCGTTTGAATCAGTTTGAATGAAAGATTAAGAAGGGTCTTTGAAGTAAAAACAAGACTACAGAAAAATGTTGAACGTCTAATTAGACAAAATTATAAATAGTAAATTAACAGAATTTTTATTAAAATAATGTTTGAATTGCGAAGAGGACAGAAGCGAAATTCAACTCAATAAAAATAACAGAGGATTTAATTAAATGACAAATCAGAAAACTATCAAGCTCCAATCAAAATTGACATAATCAAAATTAATTACAAAATTAATGATAATGTTAATATGAGACTTTTAAAGCATGCTTGTGATAAGGAATGCCTGAATTTTGATAATTTTGAGTGTTTGTTTAATAAAAAGTTTTAATGAATTTTCGTATTCAAACATTTATGATATATGAACAATAAGAATGATGACAATTTTAAAATGAATGAAAATATTGATAAAAATAAATTTAAAAATAATTTTAAGGATTTTAAATGATAATTATTTAAATTTAATTAACTATAATAATGATGATAGTTAAATCCATCTTTAAATCCATCTTTAAATTTCGCAGCAAAAATCTTGAAACTAACAATATATATTTAATCGAAGAATTTATAAATAACAAGTTTTAATTAATTCACAAAAACCGCCAATTCCAAATTATTTAAACAAAAAGATATCTAACTATGATAATAACTGCTTATTAAATACATGGGCTAAAATTAGTGTTTAAGTAAAAGTAGCTGAGCTAATAAAAATTAATATCAAAAGTGGAATACATAAAAAGATAAGTTGTGTTAATGCGAGCGAATTAGACATAAATGGTTTTGGAAATAATGAAATTATTTAAGAAAAATTCATTATATTAAATCTTTGAACACATCTGGACAGTAAACAGATGAGCGTTCGAATTTCAATAAAAATAACGACGTCTGTGCCTGTATTGCTTTTCTTTTTCTGAAAATAAACTAACAGGGCAAGATCATGCTTCTGTAACATATAATTCCATGCATCAACAATAAATTCGAAAGTCACATAAATTCACCGGGAAACACAGGGTCAAGGAACCAAATCTCCAGCGAACTCAGGGTTCAAATGATAAAAGTTGTTAATCATTTTGCATTCTACACTAAATTCAAAATTAACAAACTCAATTGATTATTAAGATTTATTCAAAAAAAACACCACAAGCTAATAATTAAATCAGCATTATTCAAACAAGCGTAATTTTACATAAATTAAAAATAATTTTCCAATTTATATAATTTTCTTCACACCTTTTTATTCAAAATTATTTTATTTTAAATATCCTTTCCGAAAAAAGAATTTTGAAAATTCCTCGCGATATCGAAATGCAAAAATTCTCTAAATTTTTTTGAAATTTCAATGATTGATATTGTAAAGTCTACAATATAAAGTCCCAAAAATAATTCAATGGCATGAATGAAAATTATTCAAAAATGAAAAGAAAAGAATTTACATATTTAAAAATTAAAAATTTCAATTTCATTACACTGAGTACAACATAATACGGGTATTTCAAAATCAGAAAGACAATGATATCGCAATGAAATATACATTAAATGATAATTATTATAGTAATTATAATTTTAATTTTAATCAAAGTTTAATAAAAATTAATCCAGTTTGATTTGTTTTAATCGTTTATCGAAACGTTATCGGAAGATTTGTTGAAATGTCTCTGAATGAATCGGGACACGGCATTATTTGAAACTTTAATTCTTAAACTCGATCTGTACGGAGTGCTTTGAAATCCTTTAGAGATGAAATTTACTTTATGCTTTCCCGCTCTTTTGGAAGCATTTCTCATTTCAGTTACAAGTAGAACCAACAATTCATCGACACAATGATTCAAACTCGTTGAAATCTCTTTGAATTTTAAGTTATAAATTGCAGCAAGTCTCTTGCCTTCTGAAAAATATCAATAATATTATAGTACTAAAAATTAGATAATAGATTATAAAAAAATATTCCAAGGTGATCAACATGCCTTTTGAGAAACATATAATCATAAAAGAAAGTTTACAAAACTTTGCCGAGTCGATTGAAAGAACAAAGATTATTTTTATAGAATTTCCACATATTGGACGGCTACATTAACAGTAATGAAGGAAATGTATTTTTATGTATATTATTTTCTATTTATTAATTTACTATATAGAAGATTCTAGTTTTTAATTAATTAATTGAACATAACTTTATCAAAAGTGAAGTATTTTATATTTTAGTTACCCTTGACCTGTATTTTTCCAGGTGACAGTTCATTTATTTTCATTCTGAAAAAAGATCAAAAAAAGTTTTAATGTCAACTTTGACTTCTTACAATTAAATATGTTAATATTATTAATTATATCATTTATTAAAAATTACATACTATTTATTAATTTTTGATATACAATATTTAATTAAAACAATAATCAAATAACATTTTATTTTTGTTAATTTGTTAAAGAGAAAAATAGCTTCTATATTAATGACCTAATTCGAAGTAAAGGAAATAGTAAAGGTTTCGGTTGATAACAAGAAAATAGAATAGAAATATAAAAAATATATATAATAATATTTAATAAAATATTTAATAATACATAATAATATAAAATTTTAAATATTTATTAATAAGAAAATAAGAAAAATCAGTTATAAAATTTATGAAAATAATGAAAATAATTAAACTCAATACAAGGGATTAAAATTTTATTTAAATTTAAATAATATTAAATTTTTATTCCTTCTATTTATTGTGAATTAACTAAAAATATTAAATAATTATTTAATCATTATTTATTTGAAATTTTTACAATCAAAAAATTTAAAATATATTTTATTCCAGACAGTTAATGGACAAAAATATAATTATGATGAATTTTGCTTTTCATGAATCTTAAAGTTGAATTAATAGACAAATACTTATAAGTAATTTTCATTTCTTTCTTTCTCTGAATCACTAATAACTGAAAAAATTCCTCAATTATAGAACTTAAGAATTATTTAAATCAATTATTGTTTTGTTTTTTGATTTTTTTACTTTATAAATAATTTTGCTGTTCATGAAACTAAGTAATAAGAATAATAAGAATCTTCAAAAAATTAAAATAAAATTAATAATATTAAAAATAAAATTAATAATATTAAAAATAAAATAATAAAATAAATGATAAAAAACAGTATTAATATAAATTTTTCAAACTAAATGAATCACATAAATGGAGCAGCTGAAAAATCTGGAAAGTCAAAAAAATATTTTCTAGGGTTTTCATAGTTAATTTTCTCGAAATTAATTATGAAAATGGCAAATAATATATTTAAATTAATTATTTTGTTCGGTAATTATCATTTTACTAATTGTAATTTTAGAATCCTATAATAACTTCTACAATTCTAGATCCAGGCTCTAAAACTAATTTCTCAAAATTCACCAAACTTATTCAATATTTTACGATACAAACTGAAATTCCATTATTAAAATGTGATAAAAAGTGATAAAAACTTCTCGACTATTATTTAAGTATATCCAGTGGTGAGCTGTGAATAAAACAACAAAGGGCTCACAAAAAAAATTTAGTTGTTTTTCGTCCAGAAAAAAATGCTTTTTTCCGAATTTTCTTTTTTAGTAAAATATAGCGTCCAGAAAATTTTTTTTGATATACAAATGCGGTAAAATTGTTTTAAAAATGTTTACTACCACAAACATCTTGTTTTACATAAAAAAGACGTTTTTTGTGAAAATTGTAAATAAACAAGGTTACACAGTTGTATGAACAACAACGGACTCGCAAAACATTTAAAAAGTTAACAAGGGGCTCTGTCGAGCCCCCGCGGTACATGCATAGCTCACCACTGAGTATATCTCGTTTTAAAATAACTTTTTAGAACATTTTTGTCCATGAAGTCATGTTAGTTATAAAGCACACAGTAAAACTGTATTGAAATTGCAAGGATTTCCAAAACTCTTTTATTTTAAAAAAACGTATTGTTTAAATGTTATAATTATGATCAGCTTGTTGAAATATTTCTTGATGTTAAATTTTTATATTAAAATCTCTATTAAATTATATTAAATTATTTCAAATTAAAGTAATTATATTTATGACCAATAGTTGGATCAATATTAATAATCCCAATACATTTATGCTTTAAGTCATAATTCACTGATAGAAAAAAAATATTAAAGCTTCTTTGCTGAACACTTAAAAATCTCCCAGAATATATAGGAGAAATCAGACAAAATGTTTCAAAATACATGTAAATTCTATTTATTTTTGAATTCCTATCAATATTTTGTACTGTTAAAATTTGGAATTTTCTAAAAAATTTTAAAATTCTTCAAATTTTCAACGAAAAACGATAGAAAAACTAAGGCTAAATATGAGAACAATTGTCTTTTTCCATGAATATCATTTAATACTACAGAAATTTAATTGGAAAAATTTTAAAACTAAAATATATTTTTTAACAAATCTTAATTAAAAAAAATCTATATATTTAAAAATTTTAATCAAATTATTATAGTAATTATTTTCAAAAATCTTTCTAAAAAAATTTTTTAATAATTATTGGGAACGTGTGATATGTAAAGCGTTGTTGATAAGATCATTGGATCCAAAAATTGATATGCAAAGTTTTGTGAACACTTGTGTTTTGTATGTTTTAAAATAATTTAGGTGTTAAATCGAGAATATATGGATCGATACAGTTTTCAAATGTAATAAATGGTTAAAAAAATTTGTTTTTTAAAAATCTTTTTAAAAGTTATAGTGATTGTTAAAATTTAAATTATTTTGATCGTGAATTAAATGTCATTTAAAAAATTTTTAAACATTATATTTTTGAAATTATAATTTAATTTATAAATAATTTATTGTTTAAATAATTTAAAATTTTTTATTTATTTTTATAATAATAATAATAATATTCAATAATACCTATAATTTTTTCTATCCTAACTATCGAAATATATCGTAAGACGTATGTTATAGTGACGCTTTCTAGTAATTATATCATTGCCATGTAAATTTCATTATTTATTAAAAAAAAATAACATTATAAAACATAAGAAAATTACTATGAATAAATCTGAAATTTTGTTGTTGTTGTTGAGAATTTATAGTATAATTAAAGCATGAATTGACAAAGCACTTCAAAAGGAAAATATTATTAATTTTGTCACAAATATGGATTTGAGGCAGTCATCAATGAAACATCATAAAATATCAAATATATTGTCACAAAATATGCATAATAATAATTGAAATTTGATACTGGATTTTGATTTATTTTTCATTAATTTTTTATCCTTTAAAGAGACAAATTCTCCTAAACTATAAATGTATTACAAATTAATAAAAACAATTAATTAATTATTCAAATTAATTTCTAATTAAAAACTAATTCGTACGATGAATCTAGATTAACAATAAAATTATTTTACTTAAGACTTTTTTTATTAAAAGCCAAACATATATTTTTATCCCTAGATGTTTGTCATAGATTGAGAAATTATTATTACGAAATTATTCAACATGAAAAATTAAAAATTTTACAAAAACATTTAATTTCAATCGGCATCATGACATATATTCTCTTATTTCAATTTATTTTAAATAAATTTAACCTATTGGTTTGAATTTTGACCTAATAGTCATAGTAAAAATAACTAAATCTGACAACATCTGGCATCAAAAAGGTATTGTTAAAAAGCCAAATATTATAATTATTATTATACGGGTACTAAAATTGAATTGATAATATTTTTTATATTCAAATAAAATCGTTTTACTACAGGAAATAATTTATTACATTTGTATAAGGAATATACTATATATGTAAATGTTGGTATTCTAAAATTTTAACAGTTTGATGCACTTACGAATATTTCCTGTGTGAAAAATTAACTATAAAACTTTGAAAACATTTATTTCTTTTTTATAGATTTATTGCTTTTTTCATTTTTCTATAAAACAAAATTATGATTCCTAAACATTTATTATTCTTTTCTGTATGTTTTTATTCTGTTATGATTTAGTTAAAAAATTCAACAAGTTGAAAAGTTAGCTGTTTTGTTTTCTCTTAGAATTTATGTTCATTTTTGTAAATACCCTTTCCCCTTCTACTGAACTTACAAAATTATTTTAAACTATGTTTCAAGATCTTTTAGACGCTCTCTATAATTTCATAATTATGTGACTATTTTGTGACTTTTCTCACTACATGTAATTATTAATATTATAATTAAAAATATGGATAACTGTTTTTAAGGTTTTCCAGAGAACGAAAACATACGAAATTTCACTCTAGGAATTTTAGAGTTGATAATTTATTTTCACTCTGGAATTGATTGGAACATCTTTGTAAATTATTATTTTTGCATTATATGTGTATAAATATAAATACAAAATTTTAAGACTATTTACTGTCATTTATAAAAATATAAAATTTTTCTTTTAATTTACTAATTGATTTATTGATTAATCAATCAATTAATTTTAACAATAAATAAATCTTTTAAAATTGTTTTAATACTCTGTCAATCTCTTTTTATTGTTATAGAATTATTTAATTTAGAAATGTTTTTGCATTTTATTTTGATGAAGACCCAGAAAAAATGAAACTGTCAAAATATCAAGTAAAATGTCTTGGCACCAATTTAAAAAAATTTCATACAAAAACTTTTTCTTCGTACAAAAATTACATAATATTTCGTTTCTTGCGTTTTGAAATTTTCCTTGGTTTACTAAACATTTAGACTATGATATTTTGGATATGGAAACACTTTGAAATTTAAATTTAAAATTATATTGAAAACTAAAGGAACGGTATGAACACAATAAAATGATAATAACTGCTTTCAAATTAAATAATTTAGCAAGTTATTATAATTGGTTTTAGTTTTGCTATTGATACATATAATTGATACACAGACACATACATACATACATACACAGGCAAATTTAGTCTTGACTATTTTCCTTTTCATATATAAGTCGTAATTAATTATCTCCTTTTAAAAAACTATTTTCCGAGTCTGTAGCAATGACATTAATCATCTTTATTTGTCAGATTATTTCCCAAATTTTCCATTCATATCAATGAAATAAGTTTTAAATGTTCTGTAACCACTTGACAAGTTGATATTATGTCTGTCAAGTTCGGTTATTTGACAATTAAAATTTCAGTATATCTTTTATTGAATATTGTTGTAGGATCAAGAGAATAATAGAAGCATTTAAAAATATATTAATCAACGAATACAATATAGTTTTGAAGATTTGTATGGCAATCGTTGTAATACATAAAATATTGAACCAATGAGAAGAAAAAGAAAATAAAAGAGAAAATCAAAGAACATTTGAAAATTGAAGCAACTAAATTCCAGGAAATTGAAAAGTATTATTTTTATAGTTGAAAATTCTTTCATTTTATTGAATATATACTTCGCAGCAAAAGGCTTATATCATAATCTAATTATTTAACATTGAATTAATGCTACTACCAAGAAATCATCATTTTATACTTTGCTTCTCATATCTATCTGATATAAATCATGAAACCGATAAAAGGGTAAAATATCATATGCTTTGAAATCTAATCTGTATTTTTTTCGAATTAAAAATAAATCCAAAATTATCGGTATTGAATTCGAGTTTATCACGTCTGATTTGTCAAAATTTTCCATTAATTATATTTAATTCTCCTATCAACGGAATAAACTTTAGCTATGTTTGATCAAGTGATAAAATTAACTAAATTATTTTGGACTTATCAAACAGTATTTCAGCTTACTGTTTGCGAAAACTTATATATATTTAAATTTTTGAAAATGGCGCCAAACATGTTACGTCGTACGTTAAACTGTTATTAATAGATTCATTCTTTCGGAATCTTCTGTAAGTTAAAAGCGCAAAAGTGTTTTTGAAATATAAATTTAAATAATGTGAAAATAATATAAAATGATATTGACAGATTATTAAAACAACTTTTAAAGATTTATTAATTTATTGTTTTAATCTATCCATAAATCAATGAGTAAATTAAAAGAAAATTATATTTTTATGAATGACAGAGATTATTTTCAAAATGTCATCAAAATTATAATGCATTTCACTCATAATTCCTAAACTGATATCAGTAGTAGATTTTATTCCTGATAAACCAAGAGTTACAGGGAGAAATTCATATCGCATCTTTTTCTAAATTAATTCCAAAAAAATATATTTAAAAATTGACAACAAAATTAAATTAAATATAAAAATGACTTATTTCTGTATTAATTAGATTTTTATATTTAAAAATAATTATTTTAAAATTGTATTAATAAAAATAAGGAAGAAATAAATTTTTATTAAATGAAATTATTGTATGTATATTTTGCTAATTTTTCCCGTATAAGAGTTTAATATCATGCATTTTCCGAGATTTATAATCTTCTGAATTATGCAATATCCATACATATTTAGATTCAACAGACCCGTTACTTTCAAAACCTAAGTTTATAGAATCTAACACCACAGCATTCAAACCAATTCATACATTTCATATTATTCCAGCCTTTTCAGTGTTACCATTTATATACTATTTTCTAATACAATTGTTGATAATCACAATTCTACAACAGTTCTTCCAATTTGTCAACACTTTTTACAGAACTGACCAAAGACAAAAATAAGGACCAAGATCGAAAAATCAATTCTTTAACCATAATACGCTTTTATTAAAATTTAAAATAAACTATAAGAGGAATTATATTGAATCGTATCTGTTGACTTTCTATATATTTCTATTTTATGTGGCTATGCTTTTACTTTATTAGCAGATTCAACAAGCAATTGCAAAACATTTCTCTCCTTTGCACGTGAATGTTAAGAAATTGAAAGAAATATTCAAAAACAATTCCAATATTATGTAAAAATTTGTGATAATTTTTCATAGGAGTTCCGTTTAATACCAATCAAAAAAAATAAAAAATGGCATTATATTTTTGACAAATTAACACTAAATGATAGAGTTAAAAATTCATTACGGATAAATGGCCATTACTGTTTTAATATTAAATATTCTTTGGTAAATTCGATATATCACTCTACTTGAAAAATAAAAATCACAAATTAAATATTGTATTTTCGAATGTTAATTAGATGTTAATTTATTTTTAATAATGATTGAGATACTTAAATTAACATAAATCATGTTTTTTTAAAAAATTAAAAATCGCTAAAAATGGCAAAAATGGCAAAAATGACACTTGAGTCGCCTTAGTAATTATTATTCACTTTCAAGTGTGGCAGACACAAAACTTTACATTTTGTATTCTTTCCACATTTAGAATCCAATTAAATATTAAATCGGAAATATTAATGATAAAGAAGATTGAAAGATGTTTCCATTAATTTGTGAATATCATAATCATGATTACGATAATGAATCTATCGAAATATATGGTATAAGTACGGTGACCACACGTCCTTTATTTCACTGTTACTTTTGTAATAAATGTTATAAACTTATGAGTTTTATAAGGTATTTTTTTATTTTCTTCATGTCCTTTTTTCCCCNCTTTCAACGTATTTTATTTAGTATGCCTGTCAAGAACAAAATAAGGATTAGCCACTTATCAAAATAAGTAGTTTACATGTAACTTATCTTTTTTATTCGAAAATATTTAATTATATGGAAAACACTTATTTTAAAAATCATTATTATAATAATTATAATTCTATTTATAATAATTACAAAGAAATTACTATTTTATTCACACTTTCTGTCATTTTGACTGTATAGAAGTAGTTACATTATAATTACTAAATTAATATTTATTAAGCTTTTTCTACTAAAAAGAGCTTGTCCTCAACAATACCAATTACCAAAACTCGGATATATCCCCAAAAAGTACAATATACAGAAATTCAGTTTTGTTAATGGTTCAAAAATTAAAGGAACTTAATTGGATTAGAATTTTTTAATTTTGTCCTTAATTTTGTTTTCATCCTTAAAATTCAAGAATTTTTATAAAATAATATTTAATTCAAAGAAAACTATTATTTAATTTAAATAACTATTTATCATAATGATATTATTGTGATTTTAAATTAAAACTGGTTTTCCACAAAAAAATGAATATGATTTAAAAGAATATTTGTAACTACATCAATATATTTCATCGTGAATAATTATTTATTCAATTACGTGAATATAAATAATAATAATAATAATTAATAATAATAATAATAATAATAAAAATAATAATAATAATAATAACAATAATAATAGTAATAATAATAATATTAATAATAATAATAATAATAATAATAATAATAATAATAATAATAATAATAATAATAATAATAATAATAATAATAATAATAATAATAATAATAATAATAATAATAATAATAATAATAATAATAATAATAATAATAATAATAATAATAATAATAATAATAATAATAATAATAATAATAATAATAATAATTGTATTTTCATAGGATGACAGGAAGAATAAGAAATAACAAATGAACTCAAATCTTTGATAAATTTACCACAGTAATGATCTGTTTAGATCTATAACATGATGAAAAAACATAAAAAAATTAACTGAGCCAATTTTTCATAGTGATTTACTGGGCTAATAAACAAATTTATGAAAAAATAATGAAATCTGAAACCTGGAAATCTTAATTGAAATGGACATCAAAATTGTTTGATTGCAGATTTCAAATAAAAAAATCTACATTATTTTACTTTAATAAACTCATTTTTAGATTTTAATTAAATTAATATTGTTTAATTTTATAAAATTTGAAAAAATGGAAATCAAAGATGGAAACTTATTTTAATATCATGAAAAATAATTTTCGCCTCATTTAAATTATTATTTGTTTAATGCCAGAATAAAGAGAGGGTTTTGAAATTGGTATATTGTTGGGGGTCTGGTGAACAGGGTAATTGTTCTGAGTCTTATGGTATATCTCTAGCGTGTTTGAAACCAATTCTTCATTTACCTTACCAAAAAAATCCTTGACAACTGTGGATAATTTTACTAAGTAGAAATTTCAACAGTGGCGTTTCTAAAATTCCTAGGGCTTTAAAGTAAATAATATGAAGGGCTTATAAGGATATTTTACATATCACAATCAGAGCCCTTTTTTGGGTCAACCAAAATTTGAAACACTGATTTTTTGAACTTTCTTCTTTCTACAATATTCTGTTTTAAAAGAAATTCATAAACAAAGAGACCCAAATTATAGCATCTCACATGTTTTAGAATAAAATCGTTTCTGAATCTGACACCTTATCTGTACAATGTAAATAGTTGAAGCCCTATATATCTCAGGCACCTTTATTAGGGGTGGGATTCCTTTCAAGGTCTCCATATTATTTATATCAATATATAATTAGTTCTAGCTAATATATTTGAGTAAAGTTATATGACGAATCTGTCAGAGTTGATAAAACATTCATTATTAACTAGTTCTACATTATTGGTGAAGTGTATAAAATCTTTCAGAACAACGATATTAACATAGATATTATTGGCTTTAAAATAGCTTTAGTCAACTAAAAGACAACTCTATAGATCATGATGTAATTTCATCAAAAGTAAGATCAAAAAATTATTAAATAAAAATATGTCATAAATAATTTGTTTCACATGTAAAAAATTCCAATTAAAGAAATAGAAAAGATGAAATATCGCTCATTTCTTATTTATTAATCGAAAATTGACATATTTTATTTATTTTTTCCTTTTTCTAGATCATGTTCTGACTAGTGAATACGATGCAATTACATCGGCATTCAATTCACTTCCTTGAGATAAATTTCTCTCTTTTTAATTTATGATCCGTTCACTTCATGAGAATGAGATTATCGAATCCGATTTCCCCTCAAGATATTGGACAAATTCATAAATTTTATCATTATAAATGACATTTAAAAGCCTGTAAAAATCACAATAAAATATTCTAAATTTGTTTACATTGAAAAATTGTTTTTTTACTAACATTATTAAATATTATTCCATCAGTTGTAACAATTAAAACAAAATTCAAAATTGATTTTATTTGACTGAAAATCGAATTCTTCAACTGATTTCTCTAGGATTTTAAAATTGGTTAATTTTAACAATTAATAAAATATACTATTTTATTTCTTTTTCTTTTTATTTATTATTTTAATTTTTTTTAATTCAATAGTTATTTCTTGGTTTGGTTTAAATCCAATGAGTTAATAAATTTGCATTTGTTAAACATTTATGACCATAATTAATAATATCATGACACATTCACACTTCATTATAAAAAGATTTATTTTCATTTAAATTCAGACTTGAGATTAAATTTTTTTCAAACTTAACACACATTTTTAGCATTAATAATTTCAAACAAAAAATAAAAATAAAAAAGTGACAAAGATTTGTGTTAAATAGGACAAAAAAATTTATGTATTGTCGAAATGTAAATAAATGAGTTTCAAAAGGTAAGACAAATCAAGGGTGAACAAAATGATAAATGATATATTGACCCAATAATTAATATGAACAATAATTTTATGAAGAAGAAGATTTATGAAGAAAATTTATAGTAGATAAATAACATTTCATAAATTGTTGAAAATATGATTCTTATTTTAAATTAAAAAATAATAACTTAATGTTAGAATCTATAATTAATTGGGAAATTGTAATTATTTATATTAAAATAATATTTTTAATTTGAATTACTTTTTTTTTAAAATATGTTTAGTTGCATATGTACTTAAAGTAAAAAAAATATTTTAATACAAAACAAGAAAAGTTATGACAGACTTAGGAATACATAAGTCAAAAATGAGGTACAAAAAAGATATATCCTTTTATGTACACATTATTAAATTTAATAAAAAATTAATTATTTGGTTTATGATTTTTAAAATTTCTTTTTACGTTGTTTGATTAAGCAACTACCCAATGATGACAATGAACTTGTAAAAATATTAAAGTTTTTAAATATTTAATTAGTTATGTTGAATTTAAAATATTAACCACTTAATGTACGTGCCCGTGACATATACGGGCGCATCTTACTGGCAATTTTGTACGCGCCCGTGACATAGACGGGCGAACATTATATTTACTTATGATATTTACGTATAGCGTGTTTATAACGTGTTGTTTGAATTGTTTAATTATTTAATCGTCTGGATCAACACCTTCATGACTATCCAACCAGACACAAAATTCAAAATAAATGTGTTAAACGCATATCTTGACAAATTAATTGACAAAAACATTGCAAAAATAATATACATAATATGTTTACAGTTGGTATATCACATGATGTGGGAGAAAATAATTAATTAAATAAAAATAAAAACCCCAGAATACAACCTTGAAAAATTTATGAGTTTTGTTCACATAAATATCATGTAAATGAAATATTATTATTCCCGTTAAATTTATGCATAATTCCTTGAAATTGATCGCTTCTTCAAACATTTTTCTTCAATGCCATAATCTTATTATTTGCAAACTTAAACTCATTTGATAAATTTTATACGCCTTACAAAATTAGACCAGCAACTTTCAAAGAAATCATCAATCTAATTTCCTTTAAAAACAAACAATTTTATCACTAAAAATGTAAAATTTATTAGAAAACAATGAACTGTAAAAATAAAAATATTTAGAGCATTCCATCCATCAAAATATCAAGGAAAAATTATTCTCATAATCGAGTTATCAGTGGATTTGCGAAATATGATTAATCTTAACAATTTTATGCCCAGTTGAGCAAATGCGATTTGTTCGATAAAACAAATTTGTCTGTTTTATGGATAATTATTTTTTTGTTTTACCATAACGATTAGTACAATAACTATTTTTCAATCATTATTGATGTCGAAAACTAAATGAAAGATTGGAATTTTAGTTCTTTTTAATAAATCAAAAATTATGGTTTAGTTTTTAAATTAAAAAATACTTAAAAATAATAATAATAATAATAATAATAATAATAATAATAATAATAATTATAAAAATAAAATTTTAAACAATTAAATGATAATTTAAGCCTTTTGTGCAAATAATATATTTAATACAAATGAAAAAATTTTCGACTATACGATAGTCCTTGTTTGACAAATCCTCAAATTGACCAGGATTATCGTATAGACGAAAATTTTAACATTTGTAATAAATATATTATTTGCAGCAAAAGGCTTAAATTATCATTTAATTGTTTAAAATTTAATTTACTACCAAGAAATCATCACTTTATACTAATACTAATACTACTACTACTACTACTACTACTACTACTACTACTACTACTACTACTACTACTACTACTACTACTACTACTAATAATAATAATAATAATAATAATAATAATAATAATAATAATAATAATAATAATAATAATAATAATAATAATAATAATAATAATAATAATAATAATAATAATATTAATATTAATAATATAAACATCACAAGATTTGTGATACCCAGTGCAATTCCCAATAGTAGACTAGTTTCGAGCTTTTGGTTCTTATCAGTACTATGCTGGAGACGCAAAGATTTCTCTTATATATTTCTCTTATACAATATTGCTAATTCAACTTTATTGCATACTTTCCCTGGTGCACTGAAAATCACATCACTTGCATATTAGTTTGGCCACGGAAAATCTGTAAACTTGTAAACATGGCGTATGAAAAACCTTACACAGAAACTGTCTACAAGTGCAACCTTTAGCATTTTAAACTTATAATAATAATAATAATAATAATAATAATAATAATAATAATAATAATAATAATAATAATAATAATAATAATAATAATAATAATAATAATATTAATAATAATAATAATAATAATAATAATAATAATAATAATAATAATAATAATAATAATAATAATAATAATAATAATAATAATAATAATAATAATAATAATAGTTTTTGTTGGAAATACGAACATTTTTAATCAAAGGACTAATATTCCATAAATTTTCAACTAAATAACTAACAAGCTCATGCGAAGTTCAAATTATAAGAGAAACTGTACCAAATCTCGTATTAGCAGTATATTCTTTTAATATTATCGTACTGAGGAATAATATAAATGATGAAGCTTCAAACTTCATTATCATTCCAAACTAAATTGATGTTGTCATAAAAGATAAAACTGACAATTCAAAGGATAACAAAAGTCTTTCAATGTAATAGAAATAACAATTTTCGGTAAAACAGCTAGATATATAATTTTACTGTTTCTCTGAATCATTGTATGGTATTTAAAAAACTTTTGTTAGAAAATTTTCATTACATAAAGTGAAATATTTCTTGCAGCAACTGATTTGAATCTCTACCAATTTTCAATAAATTCTCCACAATTTCAGAACCATGGTCAAATGCCATAACTTGATTGTCAAAGACGAATGATGTATGCAATGTAAATATTGTGGATATTGGTAGATGCGGAATTGGGTTAACTTGAAGATTTAGAATTATTTACTGAGCGGTAGAATTAATATTTTTAGGATTGCTGTTATCACTAATAGAGTTTGTGACGACCAATCCCGGTGCTTTACCAAGAATCGCTTTTCTAATTTTCCAAGGGTTTTCCTATAAACAGAATTTAAATTGAGATAATCAGACCTTTTATTCTTCGCTTTTTTGTACTAAAGGTATTAATTGTCTTGGTAAAACTTCAGAGGAAGACAATTATTTGTGATTTTTCATTTGTACTAAATATTGCTACGAGATATTGATAAACACATTACATTTTAATCACTTAATCGAGATGGCTGTATCGTCATAAGAATCTTGATGACCTCAATTTTGAATTAGAAGATGCATTTGATTTTTTTTGAAGAATATTTAAACAGATTAAGAAAGAACTATTACAATTACCAGAAGTTAACTTCGCTAAAGGTTTAACGATTCAGAATAATTGGACATAGATGATCTAGCATTGTTAACATTTCCTCCGTTACATCTATATTTTGGCAGTTGAGGTCATAAAACCTCCAATGCCTCATAAATATTAATTAATTATTTATCTATTTTTATTATTAAGTTAATTTGATTTATAAGAGATAATAATAATAATAATAATAATAATAATAATAATAATAATAATAATAATAATAATAATAATAATAATAATAATAATAATAAAAATAATAATAATAATAATAAAAATAATAATAATAATAATAATAACGATTTTTTAATGTAAAACTTTTATGAAATGATATTTATAAACATTAATTAATCAATTTCAAATTTCAAAGCACGAAGTTAAAAATATTAAAAAATATTTCTTTTAAAATTAAATAATAATTAAAGAAATTAAAGATTTTAAAAAATTTAATTCACACTGAAATATAAGAAATTCAAAATATTAAAGTTAATTAATATTAAAACATCTGTAAAAATGAATTTTAATTAAGTTTAATTAAAATTAATTATTACATTATTTTGTTCAATTTTAAATTATTACTAATGCTACTTTTCTAACATTAATAACAAAATAATTTCTTAATGTAAAATCTTTCAGATATGATATTTATGAAGATAAATTAATCAGTTTGATATTTCAAAGAGCGAAATTAAAGTATTTTTATTTTGCGATGTGACTTTTCGTCTGAAATAGTATTTTGTATACTTGTTTTAGTTTTCGCTACTTTCTTTGAAATATTTTCGAGTATGATTTATATATTGACAAGATCAATGGAGAAATATTTATTTATCTCCTAGATTTAATTAACAAATGAATTTATATAGCCAAAAGTATAATTATATATTTATATACAGTAAGTCCTCGACTTACGTGATTAATTCGTTTTGAAGACTTTCATATAAATTGAAAAATATTATAAAAATATTATGAAAAAATTTTCGACTATAAGATAGTCCTTGATAAGGACTATGTTATAGTCGAAATTTTTTCATTAAATACATTATTCGCAGCAAAAGGCTTAGATTATCACTTTATTATTTTAAATAATAAATGCTGCTACCAAGAAATCATCATTTTAATAATAATAATAATAATAATAATAATAATAATAATAATAATAATAATAATAATAATAATAATAATAATAATAATAATAATAATTATTATTATTATTATTATTATTATTATTATTATTATTATTATTATTATTATTATTATTATTATTATTATTATTATTATTATTATTATTATTATTATTATTTTCATATAATTTAAATTTAAATATAAAAATATTTTATGCAATATAAATAAAAATAAATAAATAAATAAAAACAATAAATTAATTTTCCCGTAATTAAAGTGTCAGTTTGCATTTTGCTTTTCAAGCGTAACTCTCATTTGAATGTAAAAAAGGAGGATAATTTCTTTTTTAAAATAATTAAATTTTACTAACTGTCTGTCGAGACGACGCGACTTCGGACGAGATCTGATTTGTTTGCCACTAAAATCACCAATGGAGGATTAACGTTGGTTAAAACAAGATTGGCAATCAATTTCCGGCATGTCTCAAATGATGAATTGTCATCAACTGCATAGATGACCAAATAGGCATCTGATACTTCTTGTTTCGGCTGGGAAATTTTATTCATTTTAAGGGAATCTTTTTCTTTCAATATTCTGTGACTTACTTCTATGATATTTTCACAGTTCTCACTATCGATTAATCGTAGAATTGATTCCTGATTGTCTATTAGCACTCTGATCATTTGAGCTTCATTGTGCGACTTGACTAACATTTGAGAAAATATTAATTTCATTAAATAATTGACAAATTGAAATATTTATTCAGAGAAATAAACAGTAATAGTAAATTAATATCAAATAATAAATGGTAAAAAGATTCAGTCAATTTTTACTGAAAAATAGACCTACGTTTTCCAAAATGCTTCACAAACGGGAGTGAAATTAAGAAATATTTAATATTATATTATTAACATTGTATTTATTAAAAAGCTTGACTATGAATCAGTAAAGATATCGATGTTATTTTGATATTCACGAATTTTCGACACTGCCTTTTTCAAGAAATTTAGAAAATTCGTCGAAAATTCATGAATATCAAAAACATGAAATATTTTCCAATATAAATTGATAGAAAATTAAAAAACAAATCATAATTAATATCAGTTAAATTTATATTATTAAAATTAAGAATGTAATTATTCTGTTGAATTCCTATAAATTTAGGCAGCATCAGAATTCTACCTGGCTCCACAGGTTCTTTTATTCAGTAACTAGCCCAAAAATCTTTTAACTCTATCAACAATCTTTCATCCTTTTCAGCAATATCTCTATTTTATTAAACAAAATTTTTAATATTCAACTTCAGATTGAATCTTGGTTGTCAAATTCGGGAAATTTGTATACCAAAATAAATAATTCATTTATTCAGCACAATATTAATAAATTAATATTTTAGACGTGACGACCTCTGTGGATCATCATAAAATTAAAACTATTAAATTCGTTACTAATCTTTCATTTCTCAACTTCTACCTCATTTTTCCCCTCATTGGTGTCCAAATGCCCTACTACGCGAGACTTCTTCAATATAAAGTAGTTCTTATTTTGAAAAAGGATAAACATAACAGAAAAAGATATTAGAACAGGATTTTTAATTATAGAGATTAACTTTTTTCAATTAATAAAAAGAAGTTGTATCTTTGTTTCAAATGTTTTAGGGTTGGGTCTGATCTCGCTTGGAGCTTGCTTAGATAGTATATTAAGAAAGGTATTCGTTGTATAGAATAACTAGAGTAAATAGATAAAAAATGTAATCAGAAACAAATAATTACTGTAAATAAATTAATAATATAAATAGAAATGATAGGAATAAAAATAATTACAATAAATAGATAGAAAATATAATTAGTAGTAAATAAATATTTAAAAAATAAAAATAGTAATTTTCATAAAAATTTCATATATAAGGTCAGACCCAGTTAAGGTAAGGACCCAGTATTTGAACTGAATAATCAATAAAATTGAGTGGTTGATCACAACACATAATTTATAAATAATACATCACCAGCGTGAAATAATTAAGAAGAAAAAACTGAAACAGAATTAACAAGTCAATCATTAGTTTCGAGAAGAAAAAGCGAAAAGTAGTCGAACCCATATCACGAGAGACACAAAAGTTATAATTTTGCAAAAGGTAATTAACATTATTTATCGTTACTTTACCGGATCAGAAAGAAAGGAATTCGGCTAAACAGAAATTGGTTATCGAGTTAATCGATTAAATCAGTTGTAACAGTTTAAGCAGGGCGTAACTAGTATTCGACACCCAGCAACAGTTTTTTAGGGAAACTGCATTGATAGCTTTTAGAATTTAATTATCAGAAGGTAGGCATTTAGGAACCTGACTACCGATTCTGGGTAGTAATCGATCGCGTTTAAACTTAAGGAATCCCTCGTCCTTTCCATTTCACTGGTGAGCGATACTGTTGATCAATTAGGATCCTGCATTCGCATTTTTAGAAATACCTGAGGACGGTTTGTATAACCGATATCTTTGCTTCTGTTATATTGCGACAACTTTTTGGGTAACACGTTTTGTAATTTTTAACTGTATATCATAAACCATACTTGTATTTACTTGTCAAATAAAGTTTATTATCAAAAGCGAGTTGTGTTCTTATTTGGAGTCATATCAAGAGAGCGTGTGTTAGTCGTATACCTAACAAATGCTTTAAGGTAATTTTCAAAGTATCTGGTCGTAAGTGCTTGTGTAATCAGGAAATTAATTGTATATGAAATGCTGGAATTATTAAATCATTCATGTCGACAAAGATTTCATAATAACAGAAAGTGATTATTAAAATTCTTCAATTGCACTTTAAAATAAAATAATAAAATTTCCACAATTTGTTAGAGTTGACAAATTAATTATTTATTGAAAAATTAATAGTGAACATATTTGATGATGTAATTGATCATTTCCGAATGAATTTCGCAGAATGTAATTATTCTCTTATTAATTGCTTTTTGCTACCAACTATTATATATCCGTTATATATCCGTGAATTCCGTAAGTTGCCTTCTACTAATTGTAAGAATTTGTAAGATTTATAAAATTTCCCTCAAATACGGTCATTGAGGGCTAAACTTTTAATAAACTACAAGCAATAAAATATATATTCAATTGTTCTATAATAAATAATAATAATTATTATCATTATTATTATTATTATTATTATTATTATTATTATTATTATTATTATTATTATTATTATTATTATTATTATTATTATTATTATTATTATTATTATTATTATTAAAAGAAGCAGTATTAATAACAAAACTACATACTTCGTTTTATTCCAAAGACTTCAAATTTATTTCATGTATATATTGTTAGTATTATTTGTAGTTTTAAAATAGGTTTACCATTAATTTCAGTATGTGGCTATTTATACATACTGTATGTATAAGAAATTGGCTATTTATACTTACTGTATCATGTTGTTCAAAATGTTATGAAATGCGGAGATGACGAATGTGAATGTGTTAATAAATTTTAGTTTGAGTGTATTTTTAAGGATGTGGCTATTTATACATTCAGAGTTTATCCGACAAGATATTCTGTCCCCCTATGGGTACTGCTCGTAAGGGTAATAGTTGCAAAGGTACTGCTAAAAATATTCAAGGCAAAACTTTAACAAAGAAATTCTCAATATTATACTTTATATATACTTTATATTATACTATATATAAACATACAGTATGTATAAATAGCCAATTGCGTATACATACTGTATGTATAAATAGCCAATTGCGTATACATACTGTATGTATAAATAGCCAATTGCGTATACATACTGTATGTATAAATAGCCACATACTTAATTTCATCTATCTTAATTTACATTTCGACTATAAATCAATGTCTTATATTCAAAACAAATCTTCAACAGTTTTTCTTTTAAGGCAGTGTCAATATTTGTGTTCAAATTGAAAGATTTATCTATATTCAAAAACAAAATTAAGATAAATTGCACATCAAAATAAATGAGATGACGAAAAAGATAAATAATTTTATTTATATTTATAAACGTCAATCGAACATCACATAAACTATATATTTCGACAGATTCACTGTCATCACCAAGTAGAAACGAAAAAACTATATATATTTTAAATTACATATTTAAACAAAATTATAAAAATTTAAAAAATCATAAACTAAATAATTTATAAATATTTAACAAAATATATTTTTACTAAAAAAATAAATTTTAATTTAAAATATATAAAAAATTTTTAATTTCAATTGAAACACATCTTTTATTAAATTTAATGTTTTTTACATTATTACATATTATCTGTTTTCATTCATATAATTTTTCAATTAAGTTTTCTGTTTACCACTTCAAATACGACAATACAAAACACAAACATTTAATTCATTGTATACACATCACTTTAATTTCTTATTGTGCTCACTAATATTTATCAATTCCCTAATATTTATGAAAAACTTGAGAATAGAAATGAAGAGTAGTCATTATTGTGTATATGACATTGCATTCATGACATTTTAATTCATAACCTAGATACGAAGATAAATTAAGTAGGATTTGAAATCCACTAATAAACACAAAGTACAAACAAAGCAACTCAGAAACAATTTCAAAATATAAAATATACAACCACTCACTCAACATCTTTGTATAAACTATACACCTAATTCCGAAATTTAGTAACCTCTATTAGCCACAGAGTTACGGGTATTAATAGAATCCATAACTAAAATTATATTAACACGTTTATTATTCAAATACAAATATTATTAAAAAAAATTATAACGTTAATTTGTTTGAGGAGTTTCTAATAAATAATAATTAATGTATAAGTAAGGATTTCAGCATACAATCAAACATAAAAATACCATTATTTTAATACAAATTACAAAACGACTCACATCCCCCCTTTTAAAAACCTTTAACCATTCAATATTTCTCGTGACGGAACTTCCATTTTCCAATTTTATTTCATAACTTCGATCATGAATCTTTTTAGTAATCACACCTGGACCTATATAACTGTTATCACCTTTATTTCGAACATTTACTTTGATCAATACGCAATCTCCAATTTGAAATTCGCGATTTGTCGTTTAATTGATTTTGTCTTCTTCCACAATCTCTGAGAACCATTCACTATAAATCTTTTTCCCAAACACCATTTCAGCTGGAGTCTTCCTAATAGTTTTTGAAAAGTTGAATTCAACATAAACTGAACTTCGGGAAGAACATCTACCCATGATTTATGTCTTTTATCTTTGAGTGTTATCTGTATTGCATCTCTAATTGTACTGTCTCAATCTGTCCCATTTGCTGAGTGACGATATGGACTTGAATAATTAATTTCAATATTGTGGAATTTTGCAAAATCTTTCATTAGCTTTGATTCAAATGATTTACCTCTATCACAGTTTATTATCTTTGGTGCTCCAAACTTCATTATCCACTCTTCTTTCAGTAATCTTACCACTGTTTTTCATCTTGCGATTTCACTGCATGTAAAGAAATAAACTTACTATGATGACCTATAATCCCAAGAATATATCTTTCTCCTCTAATTGCAAGTTGTAATGGACCACAAAAATCTACATAGATTGTTTCAAATAATTTCGAATCACTTTTGCAAATTATTTCTTCTTTTGTTTTAGTTGTATCAACCTTTCTTTTCTGACAGTTTTCACAGGATTGTACAACATTACGAATAGATTGCTCCAAATCGTTCATATCAAAATTGTTTGATACATACATTTTTACTTTTTTAGCACCCGCTTGAAAGAGCTTTTTATGATATTCTATGATGAATTCAGACTTGTTTTCTTCTGGAATCCAAATTTTATTATTATTTGTCATAATCACTCCGTTGACATATTTAAGAAAGGTTTTATCTGGCATCATACTAATATTTCCTTTTATATTTTCAATTTCTTTCGAGTTCTTTTGCCATATATTTTCAATATTATCAGTCATCAGTGTTAACAATCTTGTTTTTAATTTACCCATTTTAGGATTTTCATGAATCATTTGACATTGAACACATGTTTCACATTCTTTTCTAGATAAAGCGTCGGCATTATTTTGGTTGTCACGTTTTCTGTATTGAATCTCCATGTCCAGACCACTAAGAAGGTTAATCCAAGTTTGAAATTGTGGGGTAATAGCTTTCTTTGTCTTCATCATAAATATAATGGCTTTGTGATCAGTCCTCAAAATAAACTTTTTACCATATAGATAATGCTTAAAATGACTAGTAAAATAAAATATAGATAGTAATTCCTTTCTTGTTATACAATAACCCAACTCGTGTTTATTCATAGCTCGGGATCCATATGCGATTACTCTTTCTTTACTTCCATCTTTTTGAGACAGAACAGCACCTATGCGGTCAAAACGATTCTAGTCCAAAAGGCCGACAGACAAAAGGCCGACATGGACAAAAGGCAGACATGGACAAGAGTTTTTTTTTATTTTTTTAAGAATATTGTAAAAATATAAATACTCTTTTT
>CAUHTR010008007.1:149844-210447 GCA_959609185.1 Schmidtea polychroa
CCGTATAAACATGGAAATGGATGAACTAACATCAACATGGCTAAAGATAATTGTTACAAATTAAATTATATATATTTTATAATTATTAATTTGTTTGAATTATTTGGATAAAACAAATTATTCTTCAAATTTTTATACGAAAATCGAATTGGAAAAATATTTCAAAAATTTATAAATTTTTATATTTTTTGATTGGATGAATAATAAATTTGGTTGTTTTGGAATTTTAACAAATCGAAATTTTTTTGAAAGCCTGCTGGTGGTTGACAGTCCGAAATTTCTTTTCACCTATTTAAGCAAGTTTTGGTTTAAAAGAATTAATTCATTCCCAGCTTCAGCTATAAAGGACTATTTGTTTAATTACTAATTTTTACAACTTCAAAAATAACTTTCATCATTATTTATTTGTTTTTCTATTAATTTATGTTTAATTTATTTAATTATTTAATTATCTTTTTATTATTTTTCTAAAATTATTTATTTATTTATTTATTTATTTATAATAGATGTTATTATAATTATTATTATGGTTATTATTTATTCAACTGTTACCAAGAATTTAAAAAGGCAATCCTTATCAGACGCAGACAAACAGAAATAAATCTGGAGAAAGGACGAAAAGAAATCACCGACATAATCCTTTGATCAGCTGTTGACACAGATGAAAATATTTGTTTATAATAATTGTAAAAATAATAAAATAAAACAGCAAAGTACAAAAAATAAGAACTTATAGTAAAAATGTCTTCTTTGGAGTTTTCTAAATTATTTAGGAGTTTTTCAAATTTTGTAAAAAATGTGAATTTAAAACATTCAATATATTATAAGAACTTTATTCCAATTTCACCACTGATTATTTTTTCCATTGAATTTATTAAAAAGAGAGATTTGAAGAGCTTGAAGAAGAGCTTGAATTTCACTTGAAAAAGCCAGTGCCGAAAATTCGTGAATATCAAAAACATCGATAAATTACTGATTTATAGCATCCAATCTCTTTTTAATAAATTCAATATATGAATTTATAATTCTATAAAAAAATAAATGATCTGTTTTACAATAACTATAAAAACTTTAAATTAAATATTAAAATTAAAAAAAACTGTCCAGAGCAATAAAGAAATTCTATAAAACTTTTAAAAACAAAAAACTGCAACCAGTTTTGGGAACTTATATTCATTTTCATGTATTTCTTAAAATCCCGTAAGCGTAAAAATGCATTTCATTCATTACTTGGTACTGACGCGCCAACATAATATATTAATTTATTCATTAAAACATTATTTTATTACGTTTTAAAAACTAGTATGATCTCAGAGATACCTAAAAATACAGAACTTAAGCAGAGTTTGGCTGCATGTATCAAAAACACGATACAAGATGTACAAATTGCAATGTAAATAATCTAAAATTTTGAGAATTTGTTGAAGAACTCCTTCATAATTAAATCCCGAAAGACTTGAGGAAATCATATTTTAAATTTGTTTCAAAATTGCATCTGACATACCAAGCATAAGATAAACCATCACAAACACACAATAAGTATACCATCAAAAGAAACCCTAGGCACACACCTAAATGATGTTAGTGGAATTGAATGCTTACTAGCACATATACCTCTAATCTAAATTCACCTCCTAAGCCACGTTATGAAGGGTGCAAAGTACATCTCCTATTATATATATCTCATTATTATGGTTAAATGGTAGAAGATCAGTTAGTAGAAATAATTATTTCTGTTAAATTTTTATATTTAAATTCTATATTAAATTATATCATATTATATTAAATTATATTAAATTAAATCAATTAAATGTATGACCAGTAATTACATTAATATTAATAATTATCACGCCTCGCTGTTTAAATACGCTAGTAAACGGAACAATTTTGAAGTTGTTATAAAAATGAATGCTTGAAGAAGATTTGAATTTAATTGCGTCTAACAATTATTATTATTATTATTATTATTATTATTATTATTATTATTATTATTATTATTATTATTATTATTATTATTATTATTATTATTATTATTATTATTATTATTATTATTACTAGGGGCTCTGCCCTTGTTCGCTTCGCTTCACCAACCCCATTAGAACGTGGGGTTAATGTTAAAGTTAATATCCATGGTATTCTTGGACAGGGTTAAGATTCAGTTTATTAATATGTTTACATAACTATGATAAAAGATAATAGCATAAACCTTTTCTAATTATTATAGAACAATGAGTACAAAAGAATAAATACTTCAAAAAAAAAATTTTAAAAAAGTACAAAAAAAAAGAAAAAAAGTATAATTCGGATGGAGGGGACCCTTAGCTTTTTTATATATAGAGAGATTATTATTATTATTATTATTATTATTATTATTATTATTATTATTATTATTATTATTATTATTATTATTATTATTATTATTATTGTTATTATTAGTAGTATTAGTATTAGTATAAAGTGATGATTTCTTGGTAGTAAATTAAATTTTAAACAATTAAATGATAATTTAAGCCTTTTGCTGCAAATAATATATTTATTACAAATGTAAAAATTTCGACAATACGACGGTAGTCCTGGTCAATTTGAGGATTTGCCAAACAAAGACTATCGTATATAGTATTCTCTTATCTTCCTAAAAGATAAGTAAAAATATTTGAAACATATTTCGGATAAATATAAAATTTATTTTTTACAGAAAAAATTGATATTTTTTACCATAAAATTATAAATCAAATGATTTTTAAGCGAGTAAATGTTAAAGAAAATTTCTAATAGACGAAAACAATATATGAAAATTATTAGAACGACTTGGCAGCAAAAGAGGTGAACTATGAAATAATATTATCAATACTCACAGCTTACACGAGTCTGCTTATAATTTACAATTGTGTACAGGTGACCCTCCTATAACACAGTTTCAAATTGAAGGTATTACTATGTACCTTAAAAAATATGTGTATATATTTTAATTTTTGGAACCTAACTCCCTTTTTTATATTAGGTCTGGGTCCCATATAACACGGTTTCACACAACACGCCGTTGTCTTGGAACCTAGCTACCGTGTTATAGGAGGGTCACCTGTATTTGTTTTAAATATTTAACACATTCGCTGCGTTTACAAAATCTTGCAAACTGTCAATAAGTCACTGGTGAATGTTAAATAAATCACGTTGATAATTTTTTAAAATTTTAATTTGTCTTTTTAGTTCAGTCAGCACAAAGGTTGATTTGAGTATATAATAAATGATTTATTTTCTGTTTCAATAAATTCAGTTAGTAAAGTAAAGTTCCAGAAAAATAATTGACGAAAATTCAACTACTAAATTCTTTGAAAATACAAAAGTTGTAATAATAATGATTAAACCTTACTCTCGTCCGCTTGACTAACAAGGTATTCTGGTAATAACAGTTGTTGACATAGAGATGTCTTTCCCACTCCATCTTGACCAAATAAAGTAACCGTGTAACGGACAATATCACCATCGTTTGGTACTTTTTGAATTTCTAATTCAGATTTTCTGTCATTTTTGAAATGAAAATGATCATTATTGCTTAGGTTTCTCATGTCAAAGCTGCGACTCAATTCCTTCTCGGATTCGATTTCAATTGTGTCTTTGTTGCAAACAATTCCTTTAGTTGTCCTTCGAAAACTTCTCAATCGAACAATTTTGCTTTCTTCGCCTGAATTGATATTTGACAAAATTTGTTCTTTATCTGGTTCGATTACTAATGGGTCCTTAGTAGACATTTCTCCTTTATTTGTCCGCCGGAAACTTCTTGCGCGAGTCACTTTATTTTCATTGCATGAATTAGAGTGAGACGAGAGTTGATCTGTTTTAAGTTCTTTTAATGTTTTTGGGACTCGCTCTCTCACTGAATTTGAACGATAGAGAGTTGAGTCCACTTCAGAGAGATTATAATTACAATATTTGTTCGTCTCAGAAATGGGATTCTGAGCAATTCTACAGAATCGGTCAAAGTCATCCAAAGTTTTGTCTTGCATCAATCAAATAAGGAAATAACTCAAAACTTTTCCCAAACTTTCCAATAAAGTCAAAAAGAATACATTTTTTATTATTTCGTAAAATTTCTAACTAAATAAATCTCACTGCCAGTTGCTCTCTTGTAATCAATTTTAACCAATGAAATTGGAGAAAATCGGAAAAATTTCTGGATTAAAAATTTTAGTCGTCAATACCATTTTCATAGAACTATTTATGCTAGTGAAAATTCGTCGTGACATCACCGAATAAATATTTGTAAATATTTACAGAAAATGTAGAAAGATGTTGATATAGTGTTGGAAAAGTTTATTTGCTTTGAAAGCATGCCAAAGATTCCATGCTGGCATTGATGAAAGATAAATATTATTAATAAAAACAAGAAATTAAATAAATTGTTTTTCTTTCAAAGAGTTTTAAAATATTTATTTTAACTTCGTCAAAGGAAATCTGCACCGCTAAGTGAATCTTTTTACGCAGATTATATAAATCAAATAAATAAAAATCTTGTATTTTTAATGAAGAATTTAAATACTACAAAAGAGGATTTTAAATGTTTAGGCAAAAAAATTAAAAATTTTAAATGTAATGAAGAAAAAATTGAATAGTTTATTTAGAAATTAAAAATTTAAATTATAAAATAAAAAATTTATAAAAAGAATAAAGTTAATTTTAAATATATTTTACTGAATTTTTATAAATGGTTGTAATTTTAATCACAGCTCGGTTTGATGATATTGAAATTATAATCCCTTAATTTGTTTGAAATAAATTTGTTTGATTATAAACAATTGAAATATTGAAATAAATCTCGATTTGGAATAAATTTTGATGACTTCAGAAATTATATAATTTATTACTTTCAGCTCAACCCCGAAGTAGAAATAAAGTTTTAACACAATCCTACGTTTAAATGTTATTATTAATAATTATTTTAATAGATCATTGCATATAAATATATATAGTGATGGGATATAGTCTGTATGCCCGTGGTGGTTCTTATTAAGTTCTTGTAAATGCGGATTTTTTTATTTTACAAATCAATAAAAATTTGGAAAGCCTACCGGTTCCAAAGAAAATTGAATTCCATCACTGCATATATACATCACTTATACAATGGTTTTCTACAGGGCTCACAGTCATTACAAGAAAGAAACGAATAAACTTGGCTATTCGAATGAAATTATAAAAAAATTAAAAAATCATAAACTAAATAATGTATAAATTTTTAAAAAATATAATTTAATTAAAAATAAATTTTATTTTTAAAATACTCTAAAAACTTAAACTCATATTAAAAATTATTTTTAAAATAAATATTGAAAATATTTTTAAACAAAATGCAAACGCTAAACAAATGAAATATATTTATTAAATGAAAATAAAATAAGAAATGTAAGATTAATGATATTTTTTAGTATTTTTTAATTCTACTGATGTTGTTCAAGTGTCTTAATTTCAATATTACTTTTACAGTGGAAGAAGTTTGTTAATGGAAAGTATGACTAAAGTTTCCTAAATAGATCCAAATATAGAAACCCAATAGATACAAGCTACTTATAATAGCTTTGTGACTTTAACCACTTCTGTGGTCAACCTTTTGGGAAATGTTGGTCAAAATATCAAATTACGACACGTGTCACTCAACTCTGACGATGCGTTCTCTAAACTGCTGGGTGAATGACCGGAGCTGCTCTCGAGCAAATCACTACAAAAAGTTTTAAATACGATTTGCCCGAATTCAGTTCGAGCAAATCGTTGTCAGCAAAATACCTACCCGAATTGTGTTCGGGCAAATGACACAAGGGGTTAAATATAATAAAAATATGATTAAGAGCTTGATTTTTAAATCGTGATCATTATCTTTTATGTTTAAAATCTAACAAAATTATAGATAAGCTCTTTCAACATTTGAATAAAAATGAACATTCAAAAAACATGATTTACTAGAAAATATTTTTGACAATTTTTTAAAAGTTTTCATATATTTCAAAGATTTATATGTGATTCGATTTGTTACCATCTTCTCTACAAATCTCTACCATCGATTTACAAAATAACAAAAAAAATCAAGTAAATCAATAAACTTCATTAAAAACAAATGCAAATTGCTAATTTCGATTTACAATGAAAGAAATAATCGAAAAAATCAATAAAAATCTATTAAAGAAAAAGAAAAAATACCTACTCTTTATTCTTATCAATCTCTTCTACAGATTTTTCAAATGAATTTGAACAGGAAGCATAATACCATCATATAATAATAATAATAAATAATAATTATAATAATAATAATAATAATAATAATAATAATAATAATAATAATAATAATAATAATAATAATAAATAATAATAATAATAATAATAATAATAATAATAATAAGAAAAATAATAATAATAATAATAATAATAATAATAATAATAATAATAATAATAATAATAATAATAATAATAATAATAATAATAATAATAATAATAATAATAATAGCCAATCGATGCACTGAAGAAAACGAGAACTTTAAACAGCAATCGAATATCAATAAAATCTTACACAGAAACGGATATCAAGGTAAGGACATTGAATGAATGAATTCTAACCCAAAAAGATCTAGGGAATTAACACAAAAGAAGAAATATTTTTATCTTAATATTCCATTCATCAGTGACATACTCGACTTCAAGATCCTGAAAGAACTTAAACGCACCAGTCTTCCAATTCGGATAGCACATAAATCTTGGACACTGGGAAACTGCCAGAAAAAACATTGTCTATTGCATCACGTGCAATGTATGCAGGGAAATTTACATTGGAAGTAGACTCAGGACTTTGCACCAAAGAGTAAGAACATCTTGATCCTGGTGGAAAATCCTCGGTAAACAGACATCTCTAACAATGTCAACCAAGGAAGGAAAGAAA
Source organism: Schmidtea polychroa (assembly GCA_959609185.1). Taxonomy (NCBI): domain Eukaryota; kingdom Metazoa; phylum Platyhelminthes; order Tricladida; family Dugesiidae; genus Schmidtea; species Schmidtea polychroa. The sequence continues at coordinate 156,764 of CAUHTR010008007.1, forward strand.
ATATTTCAATCGAAATCGTAGCAAATGGAAACATCCAAAAAAATGTCAGATTCAAAAAAGCAATTGTCATTATAAACAAACGGCCAACAATCAACACTAAAGAAGAAATTAATGAAATAATCAATTTGATCTGTTGTCATTGACCTTGAGAATAGCTGATAATAAAAAAATTATAAAAAAATAATTAAAATAATATAGAAATTTTAGGAAATATACTTTCAAAAAGATAGGAGGAATAAAAATCAAAATTGACAAATTTATTAAAATATTTAAATCGCGTATATAAATAGCTATTGGAAGCTTTATTTTATAAATATTTTAAAATATTTTATTGAAATAGGCTTCTATGGGCTAACTATAGAAGTTTTAAAAATTTTTAAATTTTGGTTGGTGTTTCATTTTGAATTTTAGAAGATATTTAATTGTAATTTTAAATAAAAATTTATAAAAGTTCTTCAGAAAAAGAAAGTATATCATTATGTTGGGCTAGAACTTATTTCTAAACCCAAAGTTAGGAAGGGGACTAAATGTGTCAGTACACAACACGCATACCCAGCATTAAGTTTACTTAAATAAATATGTATAAAAACACCAAGTAAACAATGATAATAGAGAGATAATATACACAAAAATAAAACATCTGAATTAAAAGTAAAATCAAACATGACCAAGAAGTATCACACGAAAACTTACTCAAATATAACCGAAAGACATAAAACAACAAAAACAAATTCGAATAAAGGCGATTAGTAAAAATTAAAAAGAAAATTAAAGAAAATCTCCATAAAATCTTATGTAAAGAAAATTATATCAAAATTTTGAATAAAAATCCAGAAAAATCCATAATTTATCATGGCCGCCAAACGACCCAATAAAATTTATAAAAAATAAATATTTTAGTTTAAAATATAAAAATTTTATAAAAAGATTCATAAAAAACAATTTAAAAATAAGAAATAGATTAAATTTAGCATGGAATTGCCGAAATCCATCATAGAGGCAAATTTAATAAAAAATAATTCAAAAATAAAAACAAAAGTTCTTACTGAAAAATCGTCATCAAAATCGATAAAAATTAAAAATCGAATGTTCTAGAATTAAAATAATTCGAATTTGTTTTACTGCATCAATGCACGCATGCATACTTGCACACCAAAAATAGGGTATATAAATAGGGTATCTAACTAACACATTTCGTCACTTTTCAATTCTTACTCTTATGCCAAAATTTTGATTTTGATTTTTCTGAGATTGTAAGTAAGGAAGATTTCATTGTGAATTATAAATTATTATTATTTAAACCTTGTTTTCATTTTTTCCATTTAACTATAGAGATGTAGGTCTGAGTGAGATCGTCGGTTATCATTGATTTTGAAGCGAGATCCGAGCCAACTCTGCACTTATGCATTTTTTCGTTTTTGTGCCCACAACCCTCAACGATCACGGGTCTATGACCCAACATGTACTAAAATGACAACTTTTACCAGAGGTACCCACGATGAAAATGGTGTTAAACCATAGAGTAGTGGGGGGAAATCCATCTTTGTAGTCGGCATAGTCGTTACGGCTATGCGGCCGAATTAACTTAGAATAATTAAATGATCTATGACCACCACACAACAATAGGCCATATCGTATCGAAGTCAGTGTAGTAGGGAAAGTATGCAAATTTTAATTAATGAACTTTTTCGCATTAAATTACACACGTAATTTCACACTCAAATTCCCTTCTTTACATAAACTAGGAATCGATAAACGGGGAATATCCCTTGACTCAAATTTATCACAATACAACATGCTAGTGTAGCTGGTTATTTCTAAACGAATCCCTCTTAAACTATGTGAGGAGTTAAAATTAAAATGTTAAATTAAAATTATTTCGTGATAAAATTATTTCACCAGGAACATTTCAAGAATTAATGACGAAAGTATTGAAAGATTTGTGGAAAGATGGAGTGATGGTATATTTAGACAACATACTTATATTCACAAAGACAGAAGAATAATACTATAACGTATTTGGAAGAGTTCTAGGGAAGATCTCAACAGCAGGACTAAGATTAAACCCCCGAAAAATGTCAAATATTTAGGAAAGAAGTGAAATTTCTTGGGACACTTAATAAATAAAGACGGTATACAAACAGCTCATACTCAGGGACGGCTCTACCATATAAACGAATTAGGTGGTCGCCTAGGACGCAAAATCTTTTAGGACGCAAAAATATTTTTCTAAAAATATTTTTCGAATATATAAAAAAAATTATTTATTATGATATCTTTAATTTTTCTCTTTCACAATTGTCACTCCTATATTATTTTGTACTATTATTTAGGTATTTTGAAACTAATACATACATCTTATTAACGACCATAAGCAAGCAAGACGAAAAACAAATTAGTAAGACTTTATTAAATAAATGGATATCAAAGTTTGGAGACCCAAAAATACTTCATTTAGATTGTGGGAAGAACTTTGAAGCAAGAAGTATTAAAGAACTAGCAAATGCAGCTGATATTGAATTAATCTTCTCAAACCCATATCACCACAACACGAATGGTATTATTGAAAGACAGTTCAGAACAATCAGAGAGTATATTAACGCGTCATTGAATGAAGGAGCAAGAAAAAACTAGGCTGATTTAGTACCAGAAATAGAATATACTTACAATGCCACAGTTCAAAAGACAACGGGAGTAAGTCCAGCAGAGATTATATTTGGAAGGAAAATAGACAGAATGAAATGGTACACGAATAAAGAAATAAATAGAGAGGATATGAATAAGAGAATAGAGGATCACTAAAATACAACTAGTGGCCCTATACACTCACAATAGGAACGAACCAATCACAGCAGTTTTAACTACAACTCGGGAAAGAACCCCTGTTATAATAACAACCTCATGTCAGGACAACTATACCCTTCAACCACATATGTCAAACCTTTAAACCCAGAACCCAATCCCCTTGAGGCAATTGCTACATCCTAATCTCAAAAAAGGGAATCAATAATTATTTTTAATAAAAACAACTAAAAGAGAAATCAACAAAAAACTTTTATTACACCAAAAATGGAAAAAAAAGTGGCGTCCCTGTCACTGGGAAATCCTATCAGAACCGCCAATCATCGCCAATCAAGCTGATGTCACCGTCCAGAATCACGGATAAATAAACTAACCCTTAGTATCTTCTAAATATCTTATAGTCAAAAATTTTCATTAAATACATTATTCGCAGCAAAAAGCTTAAATTATCACTTTATTGTTTTAAATAATAAATAAATAATAAATGCTGCTACCAGCCAACCGGTCCTGATATATGATTGTGTTATCCAGATTCCTCTCGCTACCAGAAATTAGAGATTTTAGGACGTGTATCCTCTGATCTTTACGAGTTATGGAAATTTTACTACTAACGAATTGATATATTTATCTTTGAAGTGAAAATTCAATTGACTGTAAACAATTTGTTTTCTAAAAAATTAAATAATAAAAATTGCAAATATTTAATTATTTCTTTTATAAATTTTCAAAACATTTTGCTGAAGAAATATTTAGCATGTGAATTCAATTATTTATAATTGTGAATAATGCATTTTATTTGGGACTATTTTCCAGCAGGTTAAGTATTATTTTCTTTTTAAAAAGGTTTATTTTATTAAAGAAACACAAATTTTCAATTACAGATGAACGAATTTTTCCTTTTGTACATTACCTCAAATGTACATTGCTCAAATGGTTTTGTGTATAATATAAAGAAAAGTGTATAGAAAACTCTTAAAATAAATGTCTGTGTGTAGATAATAATTTCCTTATCGAAAAACAAGATGAAATTCATTCCTGATAATTAAGTCGATGAAATTAAAGTTAAAAATATATTTTACAATTTCTTTTGTTTAAATTAACTAAATTATTCATAAAAAATATTAAAACAAATTTAATTTTCGAATAATAAAATTATTTAAAAATAATTTTGTAATGAAAAATCATTTCTAATACTTAATAATAATACTTAATGATAAAACTTAAGTTTAAAAAAATAATTTTACAAAATTTTTGTAATAGATTTACTGTTTAAAAAATATGAATCAACAATTCTCTAAAGTACTTAACATAGATTTAATTTTCGAATAATAATATTAATAATAATATTAATAATATCAATCCAAAAATTAATCTTTTTTTTAAAATAATTTGTACTCCATTTAATTTTGTATTTAAAACTCATTTTTGATCATCAATTCAATGATACAGGGTTTCCAAAAACATTTAATCCTTTTGCAAAAACATTTAATCCTTTTCCAAAAACATTTAATCCTTTTGCAAAAACATTTAATCCTTTTCCAAAAACATTTAATCCACATACAGAACATTTAATCATATAATAAAATATCATACTAATGAATATTACACCAAGCTGGAAATTTACTAAAATTCATCGCGATTGAACGCCTTTACGATATACCTCATCATATTTGAGAAATAACCTTCACAATCACTTCCCGTTATTTGTGATACCGATGTTCGCATCGCGGCTAATAATTGTTCATGGCTGTCACTGTTTGCATCTTTAATAAGTCCCTTCCATTTCGAAAAAACTTCCTCGATTGGATTAAGCTGTGGACTGTATGGCGGAAGAAATAACACCCTGTGGCCCTGACCTTCAATTAGCTCCCTGATAGTAGTCATTTTATGGAAAGGAACGTTATCGAGTACAAAACACCTGTTGTAAATGCGGTCTTCCGCAAGTTTAGCCATCAAATTCGACAGAAACATTCCGTATTTTTCACCGTTATAGGCGGTTAAACTGTACTCAAAAAAATAAACCCGATTCTTCGTTATTGCTGCTGATATCGAAATGTTCTGGCTCCTAATTGATCTCACGGTCTTTCTTGGAGGAGTTCCTCTCAAACTGCGACCGTGCGACTTGCGTATGCTACAACTAATACCGCATTCATCCAAAAAAATTAAACTATCTTGTGGAATTTGAGTAAAGATTCCGGCATATTCAAAACGTTTTGCTATGTTTTCTGTACGTGCGGCAGGAACAAGTACTACTCGTTTAAAAGAGTAATTGAACGCATCAATCATGTTATTGATCGTGCTTTTAGATAAAGTCAAATCAAAATGCTGGGAAATCTTATTTTTTAACGATTCCAGAGTAATTGAAACTTCGTCATCAATTTGGTTCTTCACGAACTCAGATATTTCAGGAGTGACTTTCTTTTTCCTGCCTGTCCTGTTCATCGTGGAATGGGTTCTACCGGTCTCTTCTTGGACCCGTATGACTGACCTTACAGTCTTGGGATTCAAATCCAACTCCTCGGCAATTTGGGAAATAGGCTTTAATGCCGCATATTTTGAGCATATTAAATCTCTAATTTCATTTGTTAGTCGTTTCCTCTGAACCATAAAATCAAAAATTTTTCAGTAAATAATCGCAAAAAAGGCGGGAAAATATAAATATAAACTTTACTTTTTTTTACATAATAGTAGTCGATGTGTGTGTGTTGTATGAATAGTACTGAATCCTTATATAGAGTAGTCGAGGTGTGTGCGTGTTGTACTATACACTAATCATTAGTACTGGACTCTAACATAATAGTAGTCGATGTGTGTATGTGTGTGTTGTTGTATGATTAGTACTGGACTAGATGTGTGTGTGTGGTTACAGTTAGGAACCAGTGACCACTAAGTATGACGACACAGTTACCATGGTCAGTATATTGAGTCATCAATAAGTGGTCAGTTAGCAACAGGTTTGTATATGACGTAACGGACATGTGAGTGGTCAGTTAGTAACAATGTGTGTATGACGTAATGGGCACGTGACTGGTCAGTTAGTAACAATGTGTGTATTGCGTAAAGGTCACAGTGAGGTGACATAATAGCCACGTGAATGGTCAGTTAGCAACAGTGTGTGTATTCTGTAATCGGTCATTATTACGTAATCGATATACCCCCCCTTGTATCTGACGGGCTCACATCCTTCTACTTTTTTTTGAAAATAGTATATGAAGTTTAATTTTACAAAATTTTTTAAATGATTTTTGGAAAAGGATTAAATGATTTTTGGAAAAGGATTAAATGTTTTTGGAAAAGGATTAAATGTTTTTGGAAATGCTGTAATATTTAATATATAATTTTACATAATTTTGTAATAGATTTACTGATTAAAATATAGGAATTATGAATTCCCAAAAGTATTTAATATTAATCTTTTCTTTCAAAATAGATTCTTCATTCATGATTACAATTAATAGAACATCATGTTAAAATAAAATATATTTGTTTTAATGTCTATTTAATGTATTTTATGTCGGTAATTGGCTTCAAAATATACTACACAAAATAAAACATCAATTTTTTAGACCCCTTTTTGTGTATTTTGTAGTTTAGAAGTGAAAAAAAACTTTTCCAAAACAAATTTTCTTTTATTATATAAATATTTATAATTATTAATTGAATTAAAATAAATAACTAATTTAAAATAATCTAAAATACAAGTGGAAAATGTTTAATTATATACATAGCCCACAAAAAAGTCAACTTATTTTTTAATTATTATTATTATATTTTTCAAAAAATTGACTATGAATCAGTAATTTAAAAATTTCAAAATCACTTGAAAACAGCTGTGCTCAAAATTCGCGAATATCAAAAAAACATCGATATATTTACTGATTCATAGTCAAATTTTTTAATAAATATAATGTCAATTAAAAAGAAATTAAAGGTGAACATAGAAAGAAGTTCTTAAAATATAATAATAATTATAATAATAATAATAATAATAATAATAATAATAATAATAATAATAATAATAATAATAATAATAATAATAATAATAATAATTATAATAATTATAATAATAATAATAATAATAATAATAATAATAATAATAATAGTGTATATTCACATATAAATATTTGATAATTTTTTGTTGTAAGTTTTTAATTATTTTCAATTACTTGAGTAAATGTTTTTCTCATATACAGGGTTTTTCAAATGAATTCAGAATTTTTTCAAATGAAATCAGAATTTTTTCAATTGAAGTCAGAATTTCTTTAATAGAAATCAGAACTGTTTTAAATGAATTCAGAATTTTTATGGGTAATAAAATATTATATACGCTTTAAATGAAATCATGATAGAGTAAAAATTGGTAGTTAAAACTTTTAATCAGAATTCTTCTCTTCTTACCGCCTTTAATGCAAACCTTCTCGTGTCGTTGAAAAATCCGATACAATCCTCCGTGGTTATCGAATTGTGTCCCATTTCAATAGCGTTTTTCAACTCGATTAAATTTAGAACGTTAGCCGATTTGACAATTGATTTCCATTTCGAGAAACACTCTTCAATCGGATTTAATTGCGGCGAAATGGGTGGTAAAAAGCGTAACGTAAATCCAGAATTGTTGATCAAATCGCGTACGCCAAGACTTTTATGTATTGTACAATTATCCATTATAATCGTACCTGTCGATATTCCTTTCGATCGTAGATTTCCTATAAATTGGGAGACAAAATTTGTAAACTTCTTTGCATTGTATCCACCTTCTACAACTTCAAAATTCAAAATCGACATTTTGCTGATTGCTGCGCACACTGAATAGTTTTTACTTCGTATACTTCTAACTTCTTTGCGAGCAGGCGACCCTACTTCGCTTCGTCCATATCCCAATCTCATCGAGCAATTGAAACCGCTTTCATCAAGGAAAAAGATATGGTCCTCGTTTAATGCCAAATATTCATTGGCATACTCATACCTGCGCTCAATAGCTTCCGCAGTGTTGCGGGCAGCGGGAATTAAGGCTACTCGTTTAAAAGAGAAATTAAAGTCTTTGATTGACCTATGAATTGTGGCCAACGATACGTTAACATTCATAGACTCACTCAAACTTCTTTTCATACCTCTCAACGGAGTAGAACAATCATCGGAAATTTTTTCTTTTAGAAAAACTAAATGCTCTTCGCTCAATTTTTTGGACTTGCACCCTCTATCTTCCATTTTATCAATCCTTCCTGTCGTCTTGTAAATGCTAATAATACTATAAACAGTTTTATAGTTCATAACGAGATCTGCAGCAATTTTTTTTACGCTTTGGCCGGAATCAAATTTGATACATATAAGTTTTCTCGCAGCATTGCTCAATTGTGATTTTTTTGTTGGAGGTGTCTTATGGTTCATTGATTTTGAAAAATATTAATATTTTATGGATATTATATATACATATTTGAATTTGATTTCGTTTAAAACAGTTCTGATTTCATTTGGAAAAAATTCTGATTTCATTTGAAAAAATTCTGATTTCATTTGAAAAAATTCTGAATTCATTTAAAAAAAATCTGATTTCAATTGAAAAACCCTGTATTTCTCATGAGAATCGACAATATCTAGTGAATAAATTTAGTGAAAATATTGGACCTTTTGTTTTTTCTTTTAATTTTAAATACTTGTAAATTCAAAAATGGTGTACTAAAAATGAAATTTCAAAATTTTTATTATGCAATAGTCTCATTAAATAGATAATTTAATTTCGAACAATAGAGTCTTTGAAATTCTTATAAAAATTAAAGTTGATGATGTAATCAGCGATTTAATATAATTTTAAATATTGTGTAATCATATATTAAAACAAAAATAAATTATTATGTAATTATTTATTAAAACAAAAATTAAAAAAAATATTGTGAGAGTCAAGGATTCCTATAGGATATGGAGTACATCTATCTATCTACCTAATTAGACATCAAGTCAATTAAAGTAATTTTAAAGTAAATTATAATAATTTTTAGAAATTTGAATTTTTATATTAATAATTTTAATATCTTTAGCGATAAATTTTCAATAACTTTTATTAAAGAAAGAAATATTTTTGACTTCAAATAATGTTTTTATTATTAGAAAATATATTTGTTACTTACATAAATTATTATTATTATTATTATTATTATTATTATTATTATTATTATTATTATTATTATTATTATTATTATTATTATTATTATTATTATTATTATTATTATTATTATTATTATTATTATTATTATTATTACACAAATAAAATATTATTTTCAATTTTAACATAACATACTATTAAATATTATCATTTTAATAATATTTTTACTTTAATTTCATTTAAAATTTACATAAAACAATTTTATCATATAATGTCAAATAAGAAAGACATTAATGTGTACATTTAATAATTAAATTAAAATTTTCAAAGTCCCTGTCAGTTTCAATCTAATGAATCTAATAAAAGGGTTTCTCTATCAACAAAAATTCAATTCGTTCACAATTTATAATAAACATAAAATAATTATTTTTTAAACTCGAAATCAAATTGAATTATTAATTAAAAATATCTATTATATTAATTGTAATAAGTTCAAAATTATAAAAAATGAGAGAAATTCTAAACATTCAAATGGGACAATGTGGAAATAATATCGGAACAAAGGTATTTAGAAAATAAATTTTTTAACAAATTAATATTATTCCTTGGTTTTAGTTTTGGGAATTAATCACAAATGAGCACGGCATTAATACGCAAACAGGGGTTTACGAGGGAGACAGTGATTTGCAATTGCAACGAATTGAAGTCTATTTTAATTCCGGAAATAATGGGAAATATGTACCGAGAAGTGTCATGGTGGATTTGGATAGCACCACCCTTGATTATATTTTGAATTCAAATATCGGTGAATTGTTTCCAACCAGATTATTTCATTGGAGGGGCTTCCAGTGCATCGAATAATTTTGCGAAAGGCTTTTATACTGATGGAGCTGAAATAATCGATGAAATTATGGAACTTATACGAATTCAAGTTGAAGATTGTGATGTGTTGCAAGGTTTTCAGATGTTTAACGGACTTGGTGGTGGAACAGGATCTGGCTTAGGTTCTTTGATTTTAACGAAAATTAGAGAAGAATGGCCAGATAGGATTATTAGTACAATTTCAATCGTGCCTTCGCCCAAAGTACATTTTTTTATTTCAATTTTATGTGTTTAGAAATTTTCAGTAACTGATATTTTTGAAAAATATTTTGCTTTCTTTTTCAAAACAGTTGACAATAGTTTATATCATATTGCTCTCACTACGTTATTTGGGTATTAAATATTAGATGAAAAAATATTTTAAAATAAACAAAATCATAAAATAGTTTACAAATAACAGTACTACCAGCTTTCAGCCCCCTTATTAACGTTTCAGCCCCCCTCCAATTAATCAATATTTAAAAATTGATTAAAATTCATATAAATTCCTTTGGTTAATTTGTCCAATTAACAATTGTGTTTGCACTTTTCACGTTGATATTTCGCATTATTTCCGTGTGCAATTTTCAAAATTGTTTTACATGACAGTTTTTGCGATACACCGTTTGCCTTTGAGGTCGTAAAAAGTATTTTTCAATAAAGGAACTTTTCGTTTACAGCCTCCACACCTTCCGATGAAACTGTATTCACCGTCAATCCTTTTATTTGAAACGAATGTTATTTTTACTGCATTTTACGCATATAGTTTCCTCAACGACCGATAAAATTCCTAATTCGTATAAAAAATCATATATTGTTGTTGATGATGACAATATATTGTAAAATTGTTCTGGATCTATAGGATAAATTTGTACAATAGTATTATTCTATTTAATTGATTCTGTGTACTAATAAATTTTTAAATATTGATTAATTGGGGTGGGGGCTGAAAGCTAGTAGTACTGTTATTTGTAAACTATTTTATGATTTCGTTTAGTTTAACGCATCACTAAGACATTTTAAATATAAACATTTTGAACAAGACGGCGACAAGTTGCAAGCATATTTGGCTTTTATTGATACCATGTAAGAAACTTGATCTCACTCGGGATGGAACTCATTGACTTGAGAATTACATGCGGAATCCTATCGGACTTTATACATTTGAAATAAATTCTTGATAACCTTAACCACTTATAGTTAAACCAGGTGAATTTCAACTCTTATATTCCGTTTATTACTATTTATTTAAATTTAGTAAATATTAACTTTAGGTATCGTTATTTATGACTAATAAAAAATGCAAAATTTTATATTTTTTAAATGACAAAAAATTGTACAAATAAGAAAATTAAAAAACGAATACACCTACCATAATATCAAAATCACAAGAAGAATCAGCAAGTTGCATCATTTGAAGTTTTTTTCGAATGAGGAAAAGCAAAAAAGTCATTTTGAGATAGAGAATTAATTTTAAAAAGTTGTATAAAAATGGTTCAAGCTTTTAAAAACGAAGAGATGGTAAGAAAATTTCATTTTTTCAACGAACTGTAAGTAAACGAGAGGAAGAAATCAGTAGGCATGCCATTAATAAATTAAAAGAAACAATTATTAATTGTTGATATATTTTTCTGTCACGGATTAAAGCATGGAAATCTTAGATCAAGCCAAATGTTTATTTTTATAAGAACTTCAAATAAAAAGTATAGTTACTCATAGTTTCTTTTAAAATTAACATCAAGGAGAACATCAATATGAAGCAAGAAAGAGTAAAGATATTTATAAGTAATTTGAAAATGCCATAGTAGATATTATAGGATTTGAAAAGTATACCTTGGTTGTAAAAAGTGGTGGTACAGCCTTGATCGGCAAAAATATTGGATTTGAAGGCACATTACAAAAAAACGAATGAATTGTCCAATGTTCTATCAAATTGTTCATCAGGAATCATTGTGTGGTAATTCCAAGAAATTAAACAACATAATTGAAAATGTATCCAAAATGACCTATTTAATTTGTGGCAGAAAGATTGACACTGGAACGTATTCTTTGGTTTGCAGCTTTCAATATCGGTATCAATACACAAGAAATCTTCCTTCAAAAAATGTATCACAACGTTCTTTTTATATTTATTAAATAAATATTTAATATTGTTTAAAATATTTTATGGTTTATATTTCGTGAGTTACTAATTTTGTTTAAAACTGATGTCAATCGATCATGTCGGACTTACATAATCTTCATTGAATAACCATAACTTGTCAACCTCTGACAACATATATAATTATATAAATAAAATATTTTGACGAAGATACTGATAAAATTATAAGAACTGCTTTCAATTTTCACTTCTGATTTCTTTTCAATTGACATTGTATTTATTAAAAAACTTGAATATGAATATCGATGGTTTTTTGATATTCACAAATTTTCAGCCCAGCCTTCACAGTGTTACACGATTTTAATAACAATTAATACCACATTTTAATTTTATTATTTTATTAAAACTGTTTATATTATTTAGTATGCTTTGCCTCGGTAATAAGACATTCATTTACAAAATCTGGCAGGCAGCATGTTACAAAGCCTATCGCGACACAGTAATTCAGAATCGCATATTATTAAATCTAAAAGTTGAAATGAATTAAAGTTAAGTTAAAATAAATTATTTAAGACCTCAATGGGTTCGAATTTAATATCAATTTCAAAAATGAATATAAGTTTTTTGTTTTAAGACATTGGAATGTAAAAAATATGTTATCAGACAAAAAACAATGTCAACATTATGTTTTAGATTAAAAGGTTGTGAAGGTTTTAATTCTGGGGAGATTATGTTAATATAAACAGTGCACTCAAAATATATTAATTATGCAAAAAATGGTGATAAAGTCAATATTTTCTCTAGGTGAGATACAGCGACAAGATATAAGATCCCCAGTTAATCTCGTTTGTTTCCACGCAATTGAAAAATTAAATTATTGAAATTTAAAGTACTCTATAAAGTTAATATGCTACACCTATGATGTTATTCAAAATGTTTGGTAATACCAATTTTGTATTAATAACTGATTTCTTATAAAGTGATAAATCTCTCCTCACAAATCCTATAAGATTATTGTGACAATATATGACTTTTATGATACAGCTTAGAAACTTAATATTGGTTATAATATGAAATCACTTAATGTAATTTTCAAATTGAATTGTATCTACTAATAAACAGAAAATATGAACATTGCTCAATGGATGCATGCATACACATTAGTGATATGTAGTCAGAATCACGTGAATACACTAGAATGTGTTTGTATCCGTGTTGTATGATTTATATGGTTTATCTTCATATAGCAGATTCAATTTAGAAATAATTTATTATTAAACTCAGTAGTTTATTTCTCACAACGAACGTGAAGCTTTTCTTGAAATTGTTCTTGAAACTAAAATATTATTATTTGAATTTATATTTTCTAAAATAAAATTATGTGCAAAGTATGAATTATGTAATAAAGTGATTTCGCTATTGTGAACAGAAGTGCTCATATTTCTATTTATTGAAAGACATACATATTTTATTTCTTATTTTATAATAATTATTCTTTAATTAAAAATGTTTTAAAGAAACTGTTTTGTCACTAGATTTCTGAAACAGTTGTTGAGCCCTACAATTGCACTCTAGGAGCTAATTATCTTTCATATTTATCTGATGAAACATTTTGCATTGACAACGAAGCTCTTTACAGAATTTGTCGAAATAATTTGAAATTACCCAATCCAACATTTGAAGATTTAAACCATTTAATCTGCAACACAGTTTCTGGAATAACCACATGCCTAAGGTTTCCTGGACAACTCAATGCCGATTTGAGAAAATTAGCAGTAAATATGGTTCCTTTTCCAAGACTTCATTTCTTTATTCCTGGATTTGCTCCTTTAACAAGCCGAACAAATGAAAATTATAAAGATTCTTTCAACGTCAATAGTCTTATTACTAACATGTTTAAACCAGAAAATATGATGGCAGCCTGTAATCCCGCAAATGGAAAGTATTTAACCATAGCTACGATTTTCAGGGGAAGAATGTCAACAAAAGAAGTTGAAGAAGGAGTTTTGAGAGTTCGAGATAAAAATTTATCATGTTTTATAGATTGGATACCTTCCAATATCAAAACAGCAGTTTGTGATATACCACCAAGAGGTTTTCGAATTTCAGCAACCCTTATTGCCAACAATACAGCTATACAAGAAACGTTTAGAAGAGTCCATGAGCAATTTTTAGCAATGTACCGCCGTGCAGCGTTTTTGCACTGGTACACAGGAGAAGGAATGGAAGCTACAGAATTTATTGAAGCTCATGATAATATGGTAGATTTATTAAACGAATATCAAATGTATGAAGAAAAAGACAATGATGATCGTGGAGAACAGGATGGAAATCCTGACGGCAACAAACCATCCCGGGCGAACAAATCAAAAGATACTTCAAAAAAATCATCCCCACATAGTGAATCCAAGACAAAATCCGCAGTCTCGAGTCCTGAAGTTGTGAACAGTAAATCTAGCAAGTCGAATTTCCAAAGTGATAGACAAAACGGGTTGCGACCAAAGGATTCTTGGATTTCCAACGTTTCAACAGAACAATCTCTGACTCCTAAAAATATATTGAAAGTTAACTATTAGAATAATACTACTTATTGCTAGTCAATAATTTATATTTTTCATTTGAAGAAAAATAAATCACTGACAATAGTATAATGAAGTTTAATTTTATAACTTTGCCAGTAAAAATTTGATCTGCCACATTTTTCAATTATTATTTTATTATTATTATTATTATTATTATTATTATTATTATTATTATTATTATTATTATTATTATTATTATTATTATTATTATTATTATTATTATTATTATTATTATTATTATTATTATTATTGTTATTGTTATTATTTTAAAACAAGTACATGATTAAGCCTTTTGCTGCGAATAATATATTTAATGCAAATGAAAAAAATTTCTACTAAAAGATATCTCTTGTCAGTTTCAAGGAAAAAGACTCATTTTTTTCATTTGTATTAAATATATTAATCGCGCAAAAGACTTAAATTATCATTTAATTGTTTTAAAATTTAATTAATGCTGCTACTAAGTAATCATCACTTTATACATATTATTATTATTATTATTATTATTATTATTATTATTGTTATTGTTATTATTTTAAAACAAGTACATGATTAAGCCTTTTGCTGCGAATAATATATTTAATGCAAATGAAAAAAATTTCTACTAAAAGATATCTCTTGTCAGTTTCAAGGAAAAAGACTCATTTTTTTCATTTGTATTAAATATATTAATCGCGCAAAAGACTTAAATTATCATTTAATTGTTTTAAAATTTAATTAATGCTGCTACTAAGTAATCATCACTTTATACATATTATTATTATTATTATTATTATTATTATTATTATTATTATTATTATTATTATTATTATTATTATTATTATTATTATTATTATTCTAATTCTTATTATTATTGTGTTACTATTTTTGAATGTTTGAATTATGTAAAAATTCAATTCAATTGCGAAAAGTATAGAAAAATTTCAAAATATAAAATACTGATCATTTCTTGATAGTTGAATAGTCTATAAGTTTTGTAAGATTTTGGTGCAAGTTGGAGATTTTCATTTATCAAATTTTTATTACTGTGTTTTCTACAAATATACGACGTAGTCTTATGTTAAATTTTTGTTCAAAAATGTATTAGGTCATATTTTCCGGTATCTTTTTTCATATACAACGAACCATTTATTCAAACACATTCAAATCATCTAATACTGGAACATCATCATAACTCTGAATTTTCTGCATATCGGTTTCCTGTAGAATCATTAATCCTAATCTCTCAGGTCCAGCAAAATAACTATCCATAAATAAACACTTATTTTTCAATAAGACTGCTCTTAGTACAGAGACAACAAAGTCACCAGTCATTTTATCTCACAATTTCTTCGACTAATTCATAACTTCACGCAGGTTAAGTTTTACAAAGCCTTTCCATTCTATTTTCAACATAGTCATTGCTTTCCATATGATCTTTAAAAGGTTTGTTTATTGCCAAATTAAGTCTGGAAATAGGCTGTCATTCTATGGAAATCATTACATGATCTATTCTTCTGTCTGCAAGAAAGTTCTTCACGTATTTTGCGCAGTCAGTGGTTCATAAATTCTAGACTAGCAGATGTTTTTGGCTACCCCACTAAAAAGTTGGTAGCATTTTAGTATACGGGATTTGATGCATAATGAAGCTGGACTACTTTCTAATCTAGATCAAATGAATGATGCCAATTATGTAAAAGATATTTATCAATAGAAACTATTTCAAATAACTCACTCGAACCTCAAAACAGACGAAAGAGTAAAATACCCCAAAGAAATTCAGCAACAATATTTTTAGGACGGATAACTAATTTAGGAAGGTGACTATAATTTGTGAAAATAAAAATTACTCTTTTTGTTTTAATAATAAAATACGTATTTGTCATAGCTTGAAAATGAAATTGAGAATTACAATACAAAATATGGAATATTAATTAATTTTAAAACGTAAAAAATTAGATTAATTTACTTGAACGAACAAGACAACAAAACTATTTATAACGAAAGACCTTGCAAGACAAATAATCACCATGACAATAGAAAATCACTGAATCAAATTATTACTGTCACGAACTTTTAACAAATACATTGGGATTGTTAATAATAATAATAATAATAATAATAATAATAATAATAATAATAATAATAATAATAATAATAATAATAATAATAATAATAATAATAATAATAATAATAATAATAATAATAATAATAATAATAGTAATAATTACAAATACTAGATAAAAATGGATACATCAAAGATTCCAAATTATCAAAAATAGAAACACCGTGAAATATTCTTTTTTTTTAAATTAATTTTTGGTTTGTTCTTCATTCTGATTATGAGCAACAACATTGTCAGTCAATTCTGGGAATAACTCTAAAAGTAAAATATCGAAAAGTACATATGAAAGTTGTTTATTCAGTTTAGGTTGTTGCAAAAAATCAAAAATGCGATCTATATTCGAATAAAAAGCTTTAATTTGATCATTTGATAAAACGACTGACAACCAATCTGAATAATGAAAGGATCATAAATTGTACAAATAATACCAAGATCGCCCTACCTGGCAATAACTGATAAAGACATGTCAATGCTTGATTGCGACGTTCTTGTTTTTCGGAGCTCGTTCTACAATGCAAAATGTTCATTGATAACTCACAATTTTTATAATAACATTTTTTCATTTACTTCGAGATATATTTTACAGCAAAAGGCTTATATTATCATTTAGTTGTTTACCATTTAATTAATGCTGTTATCAAAAAATGATATTTTATGTTATTATTATTATCATTATTATTATTATTATCATTATTATTATTATTATTATTATTATTATTATTATTATTATTATTATTATTATTATTATTATTATTATTATTATTATTATTATTATTATTATTAATACTATTCTGAAACAAAGTACACTATACCAGTGTTTCTCAAACTATGGGTCGCGAAAGAATTTTTGGTGGGTCGCGATGACTAGAATAACTAGAGTTAAATAGAGTTATTCTCATTAAATAAACATTTATTTTAAAATTAATCTTTGTCATGTGGGTCGCAATAAAATTTTTGGCATGAAATGTCAAAAATTTGGGTCGTGATCAAAAAAGTTTGAGAACCACTGCACTATACTAGTCATATAATTCCAACATAGTTATATTGATAACTATTTTTATAAGAACTTTTTTCACTTTTCACCACTGATTTCTTTTCAATTGACATTGTATTTACTAAAATCATTTTACATTATATTTAAATTAGTATTAAATTATTTATGATATATTGTACTTACAAAATACAAAGAAGCAGAAAAAAGAAAATTTCGAAAACTTTAGTGTCTCGTAAAACTTTAAAAGCTATCAAACAAACAAATAGTCCAAACTTCAAATTTGGTAAAATTCAACCTAAATTACAAAAAGGAAATTTGGCATAGAAAATAGGAGCTGAAATATTATTTATGTAGCTGCTACTTTAGAAATTTTAGGCGTTAGAGTTCTAGGATTAGGAGGAGACATTAAAAAATCAAGAGTAATTATAAAACATTTGCTATTTGCCATTCTTAGCAACAATATAATGAATAAATTGTTTTAATCGTTCTCTTTATTATTTTACATATATCAAATTGTATTATAAAGAGAAAATGAAACAACCACTAAAATTAAATATAAAATGAATTTAGTTTCCTTACCTATTTAATCCGGCCAAAAGAGCAGCATCTAATAATAAATGAAAATAAATAATCAAACAATTATATAACAATACCGCGAAGAACATGAATAATTTCAACTGCTACTTTTTCATGGCACAATTTTTCAACTCCTCTCGCAGTCATCCCCGTAACATACGTCTGGAAGATCTCTACAAAAATTGATCGAATCCGATAACAGAAATTTAACAGAAAATGAGAGTATGACAGTTTGTTTGTAATAATTTCGAAAAAGAAACATAAACTATCGAAGTAATAGAAAATATATCTGGTGGAAAATGAACAAATCTAGAAATCAATTTTTAATAATATAAGAAGTTCCATAATAGAATTTCATTTTCTAACATCTTTCATAAAGTTTTCGGTTTTGATCGTATTGAGTTCAGCGTTATTCCAATACATTCTCGTATGCAATCGAGTATCAAATAAAGATTTGGATCCAGAATCAGAAAGAGAATTCGAGGTAGATAAATACGAATCATTGCTAGAACTAGTTTTAGCCTGTGAAGATGTTTCACAAGAGATGTGGAAATTATTCAGAAACTGATCCAAAAATTGCCCTTTCTATAAAAGAAAAGATTCTATATCAACTTCAGTTCCAAATAAAACAGTTGTAAACTTCTTTTGCTAATTTCATGGGCATAGATTTTACAAATTTCCCGAAATTAATATCAATGAGGGTATTCAAACTGAATTCGGTGGCCCTTGTTAGAAATCTGTGCAAAAGTTCACTGTTTCTGAGAAAATTTCGATTGACTAGATACTAAAAATGTAAAATTAATTTACTCCCGAAATTTATTTATTATAATGAATAGTAATTTGAATGATTAAAATAACAATTTATTTGCATTTAAATTTTATTATCAAATAAATATTGAGAAAATTAATTAATTTTCGTTATCTCCGAAACGTTTAAAATATTGTACATTTTCAATACATATTCATTGCGCCCTCAATTGAAGAGATTTACAACATAACGCCCCAGGCAATTTCATGCAGCTTTAAATATATATTTCTCATGAGAACTCATATAATTTCTTTTACAGCTTGGATAAAGGCAGGATTTGTGTTGGATAGAATTAAATTTTGATATTTTATCAGAATAAAAAAAAAATTAGAATTAAATAAAATAAATAAAAATAAATTAATAAATAAAACTTATTTTCTAGAGTTTTGATTTCAATAAATGTATCCTATAAATTTAATAGTGTTAGCTTTTCAATTAATTGTGTCAATTTATAATTTAATTGTGTTTAATTTGATTATATTAATTTTATACTTAAATAACTACTAAATATATAATAATAATAATATATATAATAAACATAACAAGCTTTGTGATACCCAGTGCAAACCTCAATAGTAAACTAGTTTCGAGCTTTTGGGTCTCATCATTACTATGCAGGAGACGCGAAGATTTCTCTTCGCGCCAGGTTAGTATACAATATTGCTGATTCAACTCTATTGCATACTTTCCCTAGTACACTAGAAATCACATAACTTGCAAATTAGCTAATTCACAGAAAAAATATCTGTAAACTAGTAAACATGGCGTATGATAATCACCTTTGAAGACCAAAAAATAGTCTATACACAGAAACTGTTTACAAGTGAATCCGTATACCCTTAGCATTTTTTCAAACATAGTTTTTAAAACTGTCTATATATCACTCTTATACATTCTCTCATAATTAAAATTTCAATTTGCGTGCTCAATGCAATGAAATATTTAATATTACACAAAATCACCTTTGAAAGGAAAATTTTATTAATATTTTGAAAATATTAATAAAATTGAAAATTTTTTAAAAAGTTAATTATAATACCTTCCATCGATCTGAAATTTCGAAAGAATGCATTGTTCTGGACAACGAATCTATCTGCCAAATTTCAGCTCGATTCGATGACGGGAAATGGGTTAATTTGGCGTCGCGAGATTTGCGTGACTCATACAAACATTCATACATACAAAGTGAAGTTAATATAGAGAGTTTAAAAATATGATTCGATTTATGTTTAACATATTTTGAGAATTTATAATATTGAAAATATGTATTATCATAAATTATCATTGATGGAATTGAATATATCTATAAAAACGACAATGTGTATTTATTTGTAAGACCAAAATCATGCAACATTTATATTTTCATGGAGAGAATCGTAAATATAACGGAGGCCTAAAATAAAAATTAGTAAAAATCGAGTTCAATATTATCATAAAAGGTTAATAGAATATAAACTGATTTTACAGACAAAAAAGCTCTTTAACTTGGCACCCCAGACAATTTAAAGAAAAACGAACAAACTTATTATAAAGAAAGGAAAATTCAAAGGTAAACAACTAATATATTGGAGCTTAATTTCTCAAAATTACAAACAAAATAGATCAGTTTTATTTGCAAATCATAAATAAACATTTTCAAACGTTCGGACAACAATTTCTGCACTATTAGAATTCCGAGAAAGCTATGTACAAATTTTTTTATTTAATTAGAGCAATTAATTTTGAATACAAATGAATTCATTATCACATTCTCTGAATTAAAAAATAAGATTACAAAAAATCCTAGATTTTATGTTTTAAAAATAATATAATTATCTAAAATCTATATATGTACATCTGAGTCGAAAGGGATAAATATTTAAATAATCGCAATAACACTAAATAATAAACTTAAAAATAAATATAATTCAAATAAACAAATAGGTAAGCCATTTCCGAAGTGTTTATTAAATGAAATATTTTGACCTAAAATATAGTGTTTTTATTATATGGTTTAATAAATTTTATTATACATTAATGTTCGTTTAATTTATGTTACACAATATTATTACACAATATAACTGAAAAATGCATACGAAAACACGTAATCAGGCGAAGCCAAGCTTTCCAGAGACAAATTTTTTACTGATGAGTAGGCTTAGTTCACAGCCTGTACAAATAAAATAATATGCAATGTCAATTGAAAAGAAATAACTTTTTCTTTAATGTCTTTTTAAATATCCAAGCTATTTCTTTGATTCAATTTTAATTTTATCAAATTTTCCTGCTATAAATTACACAATTACTAGTCTTATTAATATTATAAACATTTAAAAGTATTAAAACAATTAATATAATTGTTTCGATCAGTCAGATGGAGGAATAGCTTGTCCATCTGACTGGCTGGGTAAATTTGGGCTCGCACCTGTGTGCGCGTTGTTGTTAAAATGTTTTTCCTGGTATGTGTTCGCACATACACGCGGACAAAGGTTTTTTACTCTTGGAATTTGAGAATTTTGGAATTTATTGATATTTTTGTTTTTTGTTTGAATATTTGGTAAATATGTCAATGGATGTTTATTTTGAATTTGATAAGGAAGATTTAAAAGATCGAATGCTTTAAAGAAAGTATATCACTGAGTTAATGGAACGAGAAGAGAGCAAGTTGTATGATTCTAATGGTTTTGAAGAAACATCGTTTTTTTAGTGGAGAAAGATCAATCACTACTTAAAGAATATGGCTTGTCATACTACCTTTTGATAATGATGTCTGTGATGTTGAGGAATCTGATTCTAATCCATTTGTCAAAAAATCTATTGATGGAAGATTCGAATTGCCTTTCTATTGAGTTATTAAATTAGTTGTTCAATGTCGAAATGATGCCAATGGTACTGTTCGAAATAAACGTTATGGAATTGTGCTCAATGAATGTTTACGAGGATTGGATATATTATGAGTTATGCCGTTAGAGACTGATGACGAGGACATGTTGTGAAATTATATTTATATATGGCTCATTGTAATTTGAAAATACACCAGGGACCATCTGCAATCAAATGTTGCAATACGGTGCTTGCTAAGCAGCCGGTGAATGTAAAAGCCCTTTATCGAAAAGGAAAGGATCTGATGATTATTGGTGAATTTGATACTGGTATTCAAAAAATGGTCAAACTCAAGAGCAGACTTTGTTGGCTTATACACTTGGAGTCAAGCAAATGATAGTTGATGTAAATAAACTGTGATTCTTAGTTTAATTAGATTTGATTTGTTCAATAATTATTAGATGTAAGTAGCATATAATGAGGACTCCAGCGCACTTTCAAGGTCATTTATTTTTCAAGGTCAAATATAGACCAATCGAATCATTTATTTATTTTTTTTTAAATTAACATTTTATTTAATTACTTCTTTTTAATTTTTTCATTTTAATTTTATTAATTAATTATTTTATTATGTTTTATTTTAATTTATTACATTTAATTAATTTATTAGTTTATTAATATTTTATTTTAATTACTTACGCTATTTAATTATTATTATTATTATTTTTTATTTATTTATTTATTTTTTTTTTAATTAATTAATTTATTTTTTATTTTTATTTAATTACTTCTATTTATTTATTTATTTATTTTTTTTTTATTTTTAATTTTCTTAATTAATTATTTTACTATGTTTTTATTTTAGTATTATTTTATTTATTTATTATTATTATTATTATTATTATTTTTTTTTTTTAATTTTACATTTACATTATATTCTAACAAGAGGTAAATTATAACAATAATATTTCAATTTGAATAAAATATTAATTAGAAATTATTTAATTTATTATAAAATAAAACGCTGAGTTAATTTTAGATAAACCGGATATTAATTTTTCGGAAAAAATAAATAAAATAAACACAAAAATAATATTTCTTACTTGAAACTAATTATCTAAATTAATTGGACAAATGAATAATTAAATGATAAAACACATTTTAATTAACTAAGTCAAACAATTCACAATATATATTTTATTATTCACATAAATTTAATTGTTAAAGTGCTTGTTTCGATTTGCATTCATTTCTAGACATAGTAGTTGCAATATGCATTTGGCGAATCTTATAGTGACCGTAGGCATAACTTTCATTACAATTGTACCAATACCTTTTATCGTCCAAACATTGGAGAGCTCGTTTTTCTGTCATGAAAGTATACAACTGATGATTGACACTTCCTATTCTTTTTTGTGGGATGCTCACTGTTCCACCATCAGTATACACTTTTTTATAGGCTTCATGTGTAAGATTAGAGTTTATAAGTCTTATTCCTTTGGCTTTTAGAGTGTTTTTATCGCCTTGGAGTGAGTAGCACTTGGGTCGAAGAAACACCCATTCTTTATATTGATTTCCTTTATTCTCATCCTTAACTTTCCCGATTACAGAACAAATTTTATCAGAGAACAACGGATCGGTCACTGGATAATTTGAAGTATCTAGGAGCCCATCTTCAATCATTTTTGGATATAGTTGTAAGCGTAAATCTACATTTTTACACTCTAAAAAGAAGGAATCTGTGTCACCAGCTACGATATTAATTTGACAATTGAATTTTTCTCTATAACTCTGTAGTTCTTTATATTGAAATTGGTACATGCGAAGTTTGGATAAATCAAGTACGGTTTGTCCAATATACATTGGTCTATCTAAACACACAATTTCCTTATTGAGTATAACAGCAATGAGATCATCCGCAATCTTGATGCTACGACGAAACATAGGATGACTACAATAAGTTATCATTCTTTTGCTTTTGCTGCATAATCTCAAATTTATACGTTTCTTAAGGTTTTCCACAGTTTTACCGTATAAACTGTTGTTCTTTAACTTATAATAATCTCGCTGAAACGAATCCGTACTAGCTGCTCTCATTTTGGTATTGTAATCAATATATCCTTTGAAAATAGCCACTTGTTTGAATTCTACAGCACGATTAACTTTTGTGACTTTTGCGCCGTAACTCAACCACTCTGTCAAAACTCTACCATTAACTACATAGTTTTTCTTAGGCTCATGAGTTAACAACAGCTTTTCAACTTTACTACCAGGTGGATAACAAAGCTCAGGAGCTATAGGTAAATCATCTAGCTTATCTTGTATACTATTAGGAATGACGATGTCAACCTCTAGAACATATCCACGATCTCCATCAAACTCATCCCCATTTGCACATCTTTCAACAATACCATTCATTTCAGTCTGATCATTTATCCATCTAAATTCCCCAACAGGAAGTTTTTGCGACAGCGCCCATCCATATAAATTATTAACATCTAGGTATGACATTTGTGTTGATTCATCAGCTTCAACATGATGTTTGTTGATAAATGTCATTCCACCACGAATACCAGCTTCAAATAAACGGTAAAGCTCTGGATCTTGAATAAGTTCTACCGGTTCAGGTAACTGTTTAATAGCTGATGCCCAACTTAATCCGGGTATGGAAACAAACGATAGAGCCTCAAGTCCATCTTCGTCAAATGTTTTTTCTCTGAAAGCTTCAAAAACATCGGCCAACAGAAAAACATCCAACTTGAGATATACGAGCATGTAATCTAGCAGTGTCTCACAGTTGTATTGTCGCCAGATTCGATTTGCATGTATATAATCTTCTTGACTAACTCCCTCCCAAATCGGTGGTAATTCTGTTATTGACTGTAAAACATCCATTGATGTAGCCATATCATAAGGAAAAATGGTTTTACAAGTCATCATCTGTGATTCGAAAACATCTGAGGTCAGTGGAAGACATGGTAAATTTCTTGATAAATTTGCCAAGCTGCTATTTAAAAATTGTAAAGAATCAATGAATCTAATTCTTCTGCCTTTCGATGTCGCTGTAAGTGTGAGAAACTTTTCTGTTGATTGAGGAATAACATTTAAATTCCAATCAGGGAATTTTCCAATTGCATATTTTAATATATGATGAATGTCATATCCACGAAGATTATGAAATACAACAGGTAAAGACGGATTGATTCTTCTAGCCAAGTTGCAATCTTGACATGCTGCTCCGAGATATTGACCAGTAAAATGATCATGATCTCGAACAGGTATATTGATAATCTTTTTACAAAGGTAGCAATGAGTTTGATTCGTAAATTCTTCCTGCTGTTCCCAAGTGAGTTCCATCATTTCCTTTGATCCATTAATTTTATACCACGGATAAACTATGTCTGTAGCTATATCATCCAATGCTTGTATGAACTGAATTATACAGTTTTCCCCAACAAATGTTTCATTTCGGATCGGACAACCTTGATGAAGAAGCACAAATTCAGATGCAATCGGCTCATGTTTTTGGAAGTGTTTGTCATCTAGAGGTAATATCGATTCAAAGTCCGCGTAGACAACAAACTGCTGTTTTATAGTTTTACTCCAGTCTTTAAATTCGATATATTTATTCTCTGGCATTGAGTATAGAGTCGTCCGCTCCACATTTTTCCTGCAAAGACCTATATGTCTTTCAAAAGCAGGACGTTTTCGAAACCCATGAAGACATGTATGACACCATTGTGATTGGATTCTGACTCCTTCTACTCTATCTCTGTAATTCAGCAGTCGATCGAGATTGGTTACAGCCAAAAAATGATAATTTAATTCTAAAATTTAGTTAATATTTTTAATGATTAAAGGAAATATTACCTTCTTCAATCAATAAGAGATATATCTGAGATCCCGTCGAAGTACTTCTATATACCAAGTCAACGAACGGATTCTTGAAAATATCATTAGTTTTTTGTTTAATTGGATCTTTATTATATTTGAGAACATTGATCGCTAGATTTGGATTCATTGCTTCAAATTGACAAATGTTAACCAACTTCATCGGAAACCATTCAAATTTCCATTTTAAGTCTTAAAAACAAAATTCAATGATTTATGACATTTTTAAATATATATATTACCACTTAAGTTATATTTTGTTGTTCTTTCTCTATCCCGGCGTATGTCATCATAACGTAATACGGCCAGTATGCTATATAAAAAGCAGAATTGATCATTATTTTGAACATTAACTAAAGCCTGGCAGTTTTTCAGGTAATTTGGCGTTTTAATGTAACTTGAACTTAAGTAAATATCTTGATTTATATATAATAATGTAAATAAACTTACCAGATACATGTATTATGTCTGATAATTTAGTTAAAATCATAGTAACTTCTAATATTTTATGAATTCTCCACCCACTACTTTGTTGAGTGTATTTCTCCAACTTTTCTTTTAATTTTTCAATTCCATCATTAATAAATGAAGATGACATTGTAATTGCTTTATTCGACAAACACCATTTTTTAATTTCACCATCCTCTTTGATAAACTCTGCACAAAGTCCAAATTGGATTTTTACTGTCCCCATTCGTTGAATATGATCTTCTATTTCTTTGATGAGACAATCTGGAACAACAATGTCAGGAGAATTAATTGCAGATACATCGCTTGTCAATTCAACACGAGAACCATTTAAGTCAGACTCCCGACGTGGACACAATTGTATGTTAGAGTCTCCATTTCCGTAAAATATTGACTTTCGTTTTGTGGTGCCAGAGTTTTGTCTAACTATATTTATAATTAATATTTAACAACTTAAATAACATAACTTGTAACATATTCTTTAATCTGCTTAGGATCGTATGATGTATTCATTTTCGATTGTACTATAAAAAATTAATAATTGTTAATAGTAGAAAGAGTATTACTTTTAGTGATCATCCTGCTCTTCGTTTCTTCGAATCTTCTAAGATGGTGTCCGTGTTGTCGTACAAACATTAACCACCTACCTGGTGATATAATGAGACATTCCGGACATATGTAACCCGATAAGGTAGAGTCATTTATCTTGAAATATGATGATGTAACTGATTTACAGTTCTCCACATCTTCATGACTTTCGGCAATACAAAATTTATATAAACTGCATCCGTTCACTAAAAGAAAATAATCATTAATATTAGATAGAGAATAAAAAAAATATTCACTTATATAAGTTAAATTAAAAGTTTAAATGACAAACATTTGAAAAGTTACTGCTTATATATTACACATGATTAAATTCTGACCAATCAAAATCAAGGAAGGGGTAGGAAAAATAAATATATATATTCTGACCAATCAAAATCAAGGAAGGGGTAGGAAAAATAAATGCGTTGCAGTATTTTAAAACTTCAATATATTTTAAAACACATTTTGATGCTAAAGTTGACTTATTTAACATTTTCATAATAATTTAATAAAAAATAATGTGATGAACCCACAAAGTAATATCATTTTTCATCAAATTGCAAAACAGTAATAACGTTTTCATAAAATTGTAACAAAGTAATAACATATTTCAGATAAATTTTCAACAGTTGTAAAATATTTAAGCAAATTGTAACAAGATTAGAAAATATTACAACAAAGTAGTAACATATTTCAGAGAATTTCAACAAAGTTGTAAAATATTTATCAAATTGTAACTAAAATAATAAAAATATTGCAACAAAGTAATAAAATAATGATGTTAATTGGGACAAATCAATACATTATTTCGAAGACGGACAACAAATTAAAAAGAATATTGTAATAAATTGTGAAGTCTTTCAGTAAATTACAACAAAGTAATAACATATTTCGGAAATATTTCACCAGATGTAAAATATTTAAGCAAATTGTTATAAGATTATAAAAATATTGCAACAAAGTAATAAAATAATACAACATTTTAAACTCTAGATCAATCCATTTTAAAGAAAATTAAATTTTATCTCTATAATATATGAATAAATATACAAGGAAATTACGTTAACTGTATGAAAAATACAAATTTATCGTAAAAACATGTGTGTATTACACACAACATACGAGACATAATTTTTAATCAAGCTATTTTATAGAAAATTAAATTTTATCTATATATTATATGAATAAAATCCTAAGAAAATTACGTTAACTGTATGAAAAATACAAATTTATCATAAAAAAAAAAATGTGTGTATTACACACAAAGCGACAAACTAAAGTTTTAATTGAGCCATTTTTATTTTTGAGTATATTAACCCTCTATTACTTAGTGTTTTCANAAAAATAATGTGATGAACCCACAAAGTAATATCATTTTTCATCAAATTGCAAAACAGTAATAACGTTTTCATAAAATTGTAACAAAGTAATAACATATTTCAGATAAATTTTCAACAGTTGTAAAATATTTAAGCAAATTGTAACAAGATTAGAAAATATTACAACAAAGTAGTAACATATTTCAGAGAATTTCAACAAAGTTGTAAAATATTTATCAAATTGTAACTAAAATAATAAAAATATTGCAACAAAGTAATAAAATAATGATGTTAATTGGGACAAATCAATACATTATTTCGAAGACGGACAACAAATTAAAAAGAATATTGTAATAAATTGTGAAGTCTTTCAGTAAATTACAACAAAGTAATAACATATTTCGGAAATATTTCACCAGATGTAAAATATTTAAGCAAATTGTTATAAGATTATAAAAATATTGCAACAAAGTAATAAAATAATACAACATTTTAAACTCTAGATCAATCCATTTTAAAGAAAATTAAATTTTATCTCTATAATATATGAATAAATATACAAGGAAATTACGTTAACTGTATGAAAAATACAAATTTATCGTAAAAACATGTGTGTATTACACACAACATACGAGACATAATTTTTAATCAAGCTATTTTATAGAAAATTAAATTTTATCTATATATTATATGAATAAAATCCTAAGAAAATTACGTTAACTGTATGAAAAATACAAATTTATCATAAAAAAAAAATGTGTGTATTACACACAAAGCGACAAACTAAAGTTTTAATTGAGCCATTTTTATTTTTGAGTATATTAACCCTCTATTACTTAGTGTTTTCATATATTTAAGTAAAGTTAATGCTGGGTATGTGTTCTGACACACTTTGTTTCCTTCTTAACTTTGAGAGATCTTTTTGATTGAAGAGTAATGTATCTTAAATTATCTTTTAGAATATTTGTTTTTGAAATATTCAATGTAAAATAGTTAATATAATAATTATTAATTCAATATTAAAGGAGTTAATCAAAATTTAAAATATAAAGTTATCATAATTGCTCAGTCAAATACCATTTGTTATGTATGTTTTCATTTGTGGATTAAATACTCTATCAAAATAAATGTTTATCACATTATTAGAATATTTTAATTCGTTAGTAACTCATATATTAGAAATAATTTTATATAACCTCATCACTTATAGCCCCCAGATTTTCCACTAATCCTCCCAACAAATATTTCTTTGAAAATTTTATTAAATATTTTTTATTAAAGTCATTATTTTAATGAATTTCATGAAATAATTTTAAATAAATGCAATTAATATATTTCCATCTTATCTATGCCACTTCTCGCTATATTTACATTTACTTTCCATTAATGAATAAGTCAAGCACTTATTTTCACTTTTTTGAATTTCAATATTAATTAATCATAGAATAATGATGATTCTTACCACCTGAGAATAATATTGTTAATTTTATCTCTGTGTTATCTTTCGATTTTACGCTGCTTACCATTTTAGAATAAGATTTTTTATTAAAATTTGTGTTAATTTGACTGATTCAATTTGATGGAGTTATAGTTAATTCGTTTTATTATATATACTCTGAGTTTATCCGACAACATATTTTCTCCCTCTATGGGTACTGCTTGTAAGGGTACTGATCGTAAAGGTACTGGTGTGTTTTATTTAGGCAAATATTTGGTTATTATTTGGCGTTAAATTCATTGGTAATTTTTTAGAGTTAGCGGGATTTTACCAACATTTTTTTTTTGTGAATTTCATGTTAATTGAAAGAATATTTAAGGCTTAGTGTTAATTCTAAGATAAATTTAATTAATTTCTTGATAATTTGCTATATTTTATTGACCTGTTTTTAAATTTTAAATAAAAATTAATTTTTAATGAGGTTAATAATCAAGTGATAGGATAAATTTTGATGATAATGACTTTGTAATGATATTGAATTTGACTAAATTAATATATCAATATATTTTTCTAAGAATATTTACATATTGATGATACTTTAAAATATTGAAAATCTAAAGTTGAAAACAACTAATTTTATCATGATGATGATATATTTGAAATCTACTTGAAAATTAATGTAAAATATACTGAAATTTGTGATTTAGTTTGAAAGATATATCATTTTATAATGGCTATAATTAGCCGAATCGATGATCTATCAATATATTTCATCTCTAATTAGATATTTGATGGTGAATGTGGTGAAATATTTGTAGGAAATATTCATTTTAGCGAATTTTGATCTTTTACTGAGGTCTTTGAATTTAGCTACTAAATTATTTCAATGGAAGAATGTTTGTAACAATTAAATAAAATTCATATTTTGAAGAATTTCTATGGATTTTAAGATATATTAAAGGGCTCAAGTGGGTGAAATTATATTCGGTTGGATTTAGTGAAGGTTAAGATGGTAATATAAGATTTTTAAGGGGGTTTTTAAAATGCTAGAAATATTTGGTGAGGGATCGGTTAATGTTTTGAATATTTATATATTCTTATTGGTAAAATATCAAATTTTGAAGGGAAATAGTCAGCTGTGAATAGTTCCTGTGAAATTATATCGTTTTAGAGGTTGCACAGTAATTTATGTTTCAGAACCAGTTTTAATTAATTATCCACGGTTTTATTAATGGTTAATGATCAATTTACTTGTTTTTGACAATGAGAAATTTGAAATCTTTAGAATTAATTGATATCAATGGTTATTGCTTTAAATTATTTTTATTTAAGAAGTTATTTTATTCATTTTGGGGATATCGTTGACAGAGCTTGAGAAATATTAACTTAAAAGAATTGGAAAACAACTAAAGAAAAATGATCTTTGAAGGAAATTTATGATTTTAATTAGAAATTAAATCGGTTGAATATCTATTGAAGGAATATTGTTATCGGATGGATAAATGATATTTTCCTAAATTACCTTATTATATTATTATTTTAATGACTAAATTAACCAATATTCATAAATTTATCGTACAAAATATCCATGTTTTGGTTACTCAAACATCTTAAATTTCTCGCAAAGATATATTACGTCTAATGATCATCTAATTAAATTAGAAAATAATTGTTACTTTTTAATATATATTTCTAACTAATAAGCCCCTTAATTGGATAAATGATAACCATATTTCTATTATGACTCCTTTAATTATTTTTGCCTCAAACAAATTTACTCCAAATGATAAAGAATTTAAAATTATCAATGAATAATGACCATGTTTTCTCATATTATTATTTATTGTAACGAACATTAGATGAATAAATTAATTTTTGCTTTAAATGACTACAAAGTTAACCAATAAATTAGTCGCTCGACATAAGTGTAAAGTTACATTTAAAATATTCACGATCATCTCACTAAATTACCTAAGAATTTCTAAATGATTAATATACCCTTGCGACATGTTGAATGTGACCAGTACCCTTGCTAGCAATACCCATAGGGGGACAGAATATTTTGTCGGATAAACTCGGAGTATATGGTCTTTATTGATATATCAAAATACTGTTATTTATAAATAACCTAAAAAATACTCAAAAATATTATATTATTTTACTGAGTGATACCGTAAATGTTTTTAATATACATATTTCTAAAATAAATCAACAGTTCAAACCAACAACATGTATGCAAGACCACCCATTGTTAATTTATTTCCAGTGTCACATCTTTCAAGAATGCCGTGAGTGTTTAAAGAAAGCTGAGCTAAAAGAAACTTTCCAGATAACAACTCTCCTGAATGTTTTGAACAAAAATGAGCGAAATTGAGAACAAACGATTAGATGGCGATTAACTTCTGGCCACAACCCTAACAACATGAAAATTAAGATTTTAATTATTGAATTCGTTGTTTTCTGCATGGAAATACTAACAGAATATTTTTTAATTCAAAAAATCTTCATTATAAATTTTTGAATTTAAAAAATTAAATGAAGGATATATAAGTGTACATAATATTATAATATTATATAAAATTATACTGTATTTATTAATAAATTTAGAATACATAAAATTATAATATTATAATATTTTATAAATACTATATAATAATGTTTAAATATGCTTAAATAACTAAATTGTTTAAATATGTTTAAATACTAAATTTAAATTATTTAAATTTAAATTAATTAAATATAATTATGATATAACTTTATTTCTTTCGTTTTAGTATCCATAAAGTAAGTAAATAAAGAATTTACTACAATATTTTAATTATTTTACTTAGTAATGAAGAAAATGAATTATATGATTATGAAGAAGATGAGTCAGACAAAATGGTGAAACACTAAAAGACTTATGTTCTGGATTTAGAGATTTCTTATTAAAACATGAATTATGAAGAAGATGAACCAGACAAAATGGTGAAACACTAAAGGAGTTATAGTTTTTAGATTTAGAGATTTCTTATTAAAACATGAATTATATGATTATGAGGAAGATGAACCAGACAAAATGGTGAAACACTAAAGGAGTTATGTTCTGGATTTTTTAAATGAATTAGCTGATTGTAGGTGTCCTTCAACATGAATTATCAGACTTAAATTATGTAAACTTTCTTTCAACGAATGTCAAGAAAAATGGGAAAACCGATGTTTTAACAATTAGATATTGTAAAATATTCGTTACACCTGAAGAATATTATTAATAATGTAAGACATGAATTAATTCTTTAAAATAAATATATTATATTTAGGTATCTGTGTTTTATGGTGGGAAATGTCATTGAAAAAGTATACCACAAATAACAGTTGCCTAATAGTCAGGTAGAATTTAATTTCTGACGATAAAATGATAAATAACATCTGTAAGTTAATGGCTTTTAAATTTTAGCAATGATAGTTGACACCGCATCAGAAACTAAGAAATACGTCCAATTTGCAAGATGTATTCCAAATGGCCCGATGGAGATGATAATTTTGAGATAGATTACCAGCAGAAGAGCGAGAAAAATTTGTAAATTAAATATAATAGGGTTGGGTGGGTCCTCTTTATCCCTTAATTAATATATATTTACAAGCTGATCGTCGTGGTGGGCGGTTGTAATCTAACTAGTGGGAGGCCTCTGTAAATATATATTTGTGTTAGTGAAAACATTAATTAATTTGGTTATAGTGCCAATGACGCATGTATTTTGAAATTATACGTTTCGAATGTGCTGGTAGTTGACTACCCATGCTAGGCGTAATGTTCCGTACGGAAAGCTATAATGCCCAGGTTCTTCTGACCCCACTTGGGGGAGGCACAGACGACCCTTGTGGACGCGAACAAATATCCACCGTGTCTTTCAGGCACAGATATTTGGTCACTGCTCATTAGGCCTGGCAATACTAAATGCATAAACTTTGCCTTGTCCTCTCTTGTCTTGATTTTTATCGTTTAAATATTAAAGTGTGTGTTATAAGTTTTATTTACTAACCTTAATAAACCATAATATGCTTTAAACTCGAAAACCTTTGAGTGTGACTAGTACCCATATGAGCAATACCCATAGGGGGACAGAATATTTTGTCGGATAGACTAGGAGTATATATAATAATATTCCCCACGCGCGTAATAATAAATCATAATAATAATAATAATAATAATAATAATAATAATAATAATAATAATAATAATAATAATAATAATAATAATAATAATATAGGTTAATGAGTTGTGTGTGTGTGTGTAAACAATATTTTAGATTTTTTGATAATAATAATAATAATAATAATAATAATAATAATAATAATAACTCCCGCGCGTGTTAATACTTTAAAAGAAAATATTGAAAATTTAAAAAATAATAATATTTATGCAAAGCATGTGCAATAATTATGTCTTTGTTAATTAAGTAAACTTTAGTGTCAAAATAAGTTTTTAAAATATTTTAAAATTTAAAATACCGCAACGTAATATATTTTTGTTCTACCCCTTCATTGATTTAAGTTGGTCAGAATTTAATAATAATTATATTATACCCTTTGAGACCTGTTGAATGTGAGTAGTACACTTTTGACCATTACCCTTGTGACCATTACCCATAGGGGGACAGAATATTTTGTCGGATAGACTAGGAGTATATATAATAATATTCCCCACGCGCGTAATAATAAATCATAATAATAATAATAATAATAATAATAATAATAATAATAATAATAATAATAATAATAATAATAATATAGGTTAATGAGTTGTGTGTGTGTGTAAATAATATTTAAGGTTTTTCACTAATATTTGCAATAATAATTATTAATGGGTTGTGTGTGAAAAAATATTTTAGGTTTTCACTAATATTGATAATAATAATTGTTAATGGGTTGTGTGTGTGTAAATAATATTTTAGATTTTTTGATAATAATAATAACTCCCGCGCGTGTTACTTTGAAATAATAAGGTATGTGTATATAGAATGTGCGTGGGGACAGAATATCTTGTCAGATAAACTCTGACTATATATGATAATAATCATAATAATCATAATAATAACATCTTTCGCGCAGGTGTTAATATCTTTACCAATAATAATAATAATAATAATAATAATAATAATAATAATAATAATAATAATAATAATAATAATAATAATAATAATAATAATAATAATAATAACATCTTTCGCGTGGGTGTTATTATTTTAAAAGAAAATATTGAAAATTCAAAAATAATAATATGTAATCAAAGATTTAAACAAATTAAATTATTATGTAATCGATAATTAAAACAAAAATTATTAGTTCTAAAAATATTAGGCATCGTTCTAAAATTATGACGTAATCATTCTAAAAATAAGAGGCATCGTTCTAAAAATAAGAGGCACCATTCTAAAAATATTAGGCATCGTTCTAAAAATATTAGGCATCGTTCTAAAAGTATGACGTAATCATTCTAAAAATAATAGGCATCGTTGAGTGAGTCATTCTCTTTGTTAATATTAATGATGATGATACCTTCAATAGCTCATTTGAAAGGTCTTGGACTATGCTTTAAGATGAGGTATCGTCCAATAAAATCCGTTGGTGGGAACATTAATTTTTGGGATGAAAAAAAGTAGGTCACCGCTGGGCCAATTAATAATATTTTGAATAATAATAATAAATTAACGTTGAAAAGATGGCGGTCATCAATTGTTAATAACATTAAAACTATTAAAGATATATAAAATACCTAAAGCTCATTCGAAAGGTCTTGGACTGAGGTTTAAGATGAGGTATCGTTCAATAAAATCTGTTGGTGGGAACATTAATTTTTGGGAAGAAAAAAAGTAGGTCACCGCCCGGCCAATTAATTAAAACAAAAAATTTAAAAAAAAAATAATTGACCTTGACCTTTTATTAAAAAAAAATTTTTTTCCTGGGGGGGAGGGGGGGTATATGTGGTCTAGGGAGCTCATGGTCTAGGGAGCTCACATCATACTACTTTTGAAGACTATAAATAAGTAATATATCGATGTTTGTTGATACTCACGAATTTATATATAATATTAGGCATCGTTCTAAAAGTATTAGGCATCATTCTAAAATTATGACGTAATCATTCTAAAAATATTAGGCATCATTCTAAAAATACGAGGCATCATTCTAAAAATATTTGGCATCGTTCTAAAAATATGACGTAATCGTTCTAAAAATATTAGGCATCGTTCTAAAAGTATTAGGCATCATTCTAAAATTATGACGTAATCATTCTAAAAATATTAGGCATCATTGAGTGAGTCATTCTCTTTGTTAATATTAATGATGATGATACCTTCAATAGCTCATTTGAAAGGTCTTGGACTATGCTTTAAGATGAGGTATCGGCCAATAAAATCCGTTGGTGGGAACATTAATTTTGGGATGAAAAAAAGTGTGAGCTCGCTGGACCAATTAATAATATTTTGAAAAATAATAATAATTTAACGTTGAAAAGATGGTGGTCATCAATTGTTAATAACATTAAAACTATTAAAGATATATAAAATACCTATAGCTCATTCGAAAGGTCTTGGACTGAGGTTTAAGATGAGGTATCGTCCAATAAAATCCGTTGGTGGGAACATTAATTTTTGGGAAGAAAAAAAGTGTGAGCTCGCTGGAACAATTAATTTAAAAAATTACGTAATAGTTCTAAAAATATTAGGCATCGTTCTATAAATATTAGGCATTGATTACGTAATAGTCCTAAAAATATGTGGCATCGTTCTAAAAAAAAAATTTTCCCGGGGGGGGGGGGGAGGGGGTATATGTGGTCTGGGGAGCTCATGGTCTGGGGAGCTCACATCATACTACTGATGTAATTTTTTTACTACTAAAAATCTATTATTAATTTGTTCTATTCAAAATATTTACGTCACTCAATTATTTTGGTATTGCGAAAGTTTATAAAATCTCACCATTAAATATGTTTCGAATTCTGGTTTGCATTTCTCTAAAAAGTCCAAATTTTTGATATCCCAAGGCCTTTTAGGAGGGAGAGTTCGTTCGATAGTTCCATGGAATTCTAACAATTTTTGTTCGAGAACATAAAACTCTCCGTATTTTCTTAATAAATATAAGACAACAATTAAAATAAAAATGGATCTTTAGTTACCTTTGTACTTTATAAAGGAATTTATCCGAGTCAACTTTATAGGTATAGACAGAAAAATATAATTCGCCTTTCTTTTTATTGTTAATGTTCGGCTGAGATATCGATGGAATTTTGACTCTTAAATTAGACAAATCTGGAAGATCGACCAAATCTCCAAAAGAATTCGATAACCATTCTGAACCGTCAGGATTATCCATGTCAAGATCACCAGAAATGGAATTTAAAGAATCGTCTATTACAGAAAAGTTGGTAAATTTTTCAAAGAAATCCGCTCAAAAATTGAAATTACCACTATTATTAGTGAAAGCTTGTTTGATAGTTAATCCAAATTTTGTCATTGAAAAATCTTTTTGCTTATCACTAAATAAATAACAATTATTAGTATATTGAAAGTAAAACATATTTATAACATTGTGAATCTTTAATGAACAATAAATAAATGTAAAATATTATTATATATATCTTAGGGTTGTCGGTGAATTACAAATTATTGACATGACCCCAAAGCGTGCTTTCTTTCATAACAACAATGAACTCCAAGTGCAAATCGGTATCACTGTCTGACTGCCTAGTATCTTTTTATTAAGCAAATCGAAAAATCCAACATAATAGTATTTATTCGAAATTATCACGATTACACACACTATAACGAAACAAATCTTTTTAACTTTTCACACTTTTCAATTTCTACACGAATCTTGCACCTTTCTGGTACACTAAATTTAAAATAATTTGGTTAGCATTAAAGTTAAATTCGTGTTTACTCCATTTCAATGTAATATCTTTCTTATTTCTTCATCAAATTACTTTTGCTAACTTTCCTCCGGGCTTCCTCTTGCCGACCTAATTGATTTGGGCAATTTATTAATTTTTTGACAGCCTGACCCAATTTAATTCCCCGTCATCTAATTAGATTGATCACTCGGGTCCTCTCACATTGCTCGTGTTTTCTATTAGCTAATTAAATTTTTAATTAATTTTAGTTTTTTCGTAATTATTTCCTTCTAGGAACCCCATTAATTTTATTTTTATTATATTTGAACTCGTCTCATTGTTCGGCATCGGCCCATACCAGTTCCCCTGAAAATATTCATTTTTAATTTTGTTGATTTTTTAATTAATATTTTGGTACTTTTAATTAGTGTTGTGTATTTGATATTTTTATTGATTTCCCCTTTCTTTTTGCGCTTATCTCATCAAACCTCAACAACTTTATTGATTAACACAATTGCTTAACAATTTACAGAGACACAAAGAATAATCTGTTACAATGACAAATTTAGTGCTTATTACAACCCTTCGCGAAGAAATAGCACTTTTACAATACAACTTGGAATTTACAATCACTTGACTACTGTTTCTGGTTTTAAAAATCGATAAATTAGAGCTAGTGGCTTTTTTGCTTTGACTCAAATTTATTCAATAACTTTAATTTCTTAAATCGCTTCTCCGGTAACTTTGTAATTCACGCTGAGCTTCGCTTTAATTTTATTTTTTAATTCTAGGCGCGTCCACAATTTAATGGTACTTATTGATATTGACTTCAATTTCAATATCTTTTCACACACTTTTCGTTTGGTCCTTTCCAATTCTTCTAATATTACTGACACCTGTCGAGATATGTAACATTTAGAAGATACTTTAAAAATAATAAAACTAAAAACTGTAAAAGAGGTTGTGGAATTATTTAAAGAGGAAAATAGAACAATAGAATCATAGCATGATAGACGCATTGCACATGTTCTGTGATTGATCTGGATAATTATCATTGTAATATGGATTCATTATCACGTATCCCATCAAGCGAGCAATTTAGATTAAAACTTAACGAGCCAAAGATAAAAAAATTATAAAAGTATATTAAGACGAGACAGTGACTATCAATGAAGCACAATCCGAAAGAATTATAAGTCATAAAAATTACCGAATGGAAATGAGATGCTTCCAATTTGGATCAGAATAGTGAGAAAGAAAATTAAAGAATTTGGAGTGGATGTGAGATAAACAAAAAGAAAACAGTTAATTAAACATACCGATTTGAATTATTAGAGTTAATTTAATTTATTAGTTCTGCAGATAATTGTTAGAATTGAAAAGTTGAAAAGGTTAAAACGAAAAAAAATTTAAAAAACTTTTCTTTTCGAATTTTAAGAAGTTAATAAAGAACGAAAAGAATACCGTTATTATTTTAATCAGGAATCTCCAGAGAATGTCAAATGAAAAAATATGAAATAGAAACTTACATGCTGGAATTAGAAGCTTTTATTGTCTAAAAACATTTGGTTAGGAAGAAAAAAAATTAACTTCGTACCTTTATAAAATAAACTACTGATAATATATAAATATGATGACATCGTCGTCGATGACATTTTATCAGCATTTTGATAGCTCTTAAATTTCATTGGATAAGAATTTCTGATTTTTCTAATAGATAAACTGAGACACCGCCAATCAAAATCAATTGCACTTTGAACTAATTTACTACGAAAATAATGCCCCATTTGCTGAAATAAATAAAAATCCCTTGGGGCTACGTTGAGTGAATAAATCATTTTTCTTCACTCGAGTCATCTTTACACTGTAAGGTTGGGATATCTTTACAGAAATTTCTCGTTAAATCGATCCAGTCTTCAGAATTTCATTTTAAACCACTCTTTATCCAACATAATTTTAAGGTTTATTACAAAGTTATCACATTACACAAACTTTTCATCCTATGCCACGATTGATTTCAAAATAATAATAATTTGTACTTAGTGAATTCATGTAAATTCGTTTTTAAGATGAGATGGTATCATTGAATTAGGAGTATAAACAATTTAAGCCATCTCCCTCGATGACAGATACAGACTCATATCTCACAACTGTTGAGAAAAGTTATAATTCGGCAGGATAGAACTGCTAGTTTGATTTCACGTATTCTTGATCAAATAATGTTAACGCAACACAATAACCTTTTTTTAATATCATGGCTCAAAACTTACCAAATATAGCTTTAATATATTTGACTAGGTTATATGGTCAGGTAACGCAACGGGAGACCGATTGAAACAATTATTTGGTTTCAGTTTGGCAGGCCAATATTTTACCTGTCAAGTTCGGGGATTGCTTACTTCATTTAATTTATATGTTTTTCTCAATTAATTAATTAATATGTATTTCTTAAATAACTTTATCTATGCAACTCCAATCGATTTTATATTACTATATTCGTGTTCTTTACATTATTTATCATCCGCATATTACCATTTTCCCCGAAAACATTAATATTTGCAATTTTTAATCAATTTTGTAAAATTGTACTAGACTTTATTTTACACTACTCTACACAACCCCTACATAACTAAGGTTACAGATCCTTATTGTGCAAATATTTGTATCTGCAAGTCATGGTCCATGATATTTCTCTCCTCGGGCTCTTGAACCAAAATTTATAAAATTACATTGACCACACTTTGCCCATGAACAGAAATTATATTATACACTATTTCAGTGGCATTTCCACTTTTCTTAAAACCAAACAACAATATGTAACGAAAGTGACCTATTTTGTCATTTAGATGAATTATTTTTCATATAAATCCTATAGTTAAGGAATTACGAAAAAGATTAAAAGATATTTTAAAAACAAATGTCATATAAAATAAAGGCAATTAATAATTTCTAGGTGTTTCAAAAGTTTGGTCGTGTAAAAAAAGTATTAAAGAGATCGTTTCGGAAATCTTTATAGAATTAGTCAATTATCAGTTAGCTTACTAATTATAAGAGATCTTCAAAATGAATTCACTGCATTTTCGAGCGAGATTGAACACGTCTGAAAGTACTTGCCCTAGATAGAGAAAGAAGGAAATGAGAATAGGTTAAAAGATATAATTTAATTTATTGAAAAAAGATTTAGTAAAAATATAAATGAGAATAGGAGAGATTAAAATGTATCAAGAAAAAAACTAAAAAATTCATTTTTTTGTGTGAAAAGTTATATTATACTGAGTTGAAGTGGGTTAGTTGTGTGTGTAAAAATTAATTTTCAAATTAATTTATTTCAATATATGTTAGTTGGATTTGTTATTCACTCAATAGATATAAGAACACGCCATCAGGCAGTAACAACCCGACTATTATTAAATAATTATCTCATATTATGATTAATAAATAACTTTTTTGCTTGTGTTGAAGCTTAAATAATCTCGATAAATGATATAGTACATGAAGATTAATAAACTTCCACAAACTGCATAAAGTTTCAGTTTCAACTTCTTTGACATAAACTTACTGACATTTGAGTTTCCTTGATAAAAGTATATAAAAATATTAAAACATTCAAACTAAATATTTATTGTTCATCTTAGGAATAAAATTATCATAATAAATATTTACAGAAAATAAATGATTAAAATCATTAAAGATATAGTTTAAATTCCAAAAAAAATAAACAATCAACAACAAAAATAGGTGACATGCACAAATAAAAAATAAGCTAAAAGCGTGCTATAAAAACTAATAAAACAATAATAAAAATCGAGGCGAAAACAATATTGAATAGTATAAAATTTAATACGACAAAAAACCACTAATTAAAACAACCTACACTTGGGATAATTCTTTTTCTTTCTGAAAAATAGATTGAAAAAAAGGAAACGCTGGCGCTGTTATGCGATCAGGAGTGGAAAACGCCGACTGCTGATCTTCCATGATCGGAGATTTACGATCGTACATAAAATCAAAACTAAAGAGATCTAAAGACATTTTTTTGAAAGAAAAATTTTCTGGAGACGATTCCCGCTGTGAAACATTTTCATTATCTAAATGTTCGGAATTTACCACATTTACACTATCACCTGTTACATTAATATCTTCCCATTCACACTCATAACTACTTACCATAATCAACCAACAGAAAGAATTGAATGAAAAATAATAAATTAATTAAATAATTAATACTAAAAAAAATTTTTAAATAAT
The DNA here is from genome assembly GCA_959609185.1 of Schmidtea polychroa. Classification (NCBI taxonomy): domain Eukaryota; kingdom Metazoa; phylum Platyhelminthes; order Tricladida; family Dugesiidae; genus Schmidtea; species Schmidtea polychroa. Next base: position 198,316 of record CAUHTR010008007.1, read on the forward strand.
ATATTTTATGGAAAATTGGTTAATTGAATCTCGTAACACAAAAATGGGAAAAAATATCTATCTCAAAATTATTATTTTTAAACTACTTATTATAAATCAGTAAAACAGTTGAATATTAATTTATCATTAAAACTTCAGTCAATTCGGTATTTATACATAATGATGACCGCACAAATTTTCCGGCGTTTTTAAATAATAGCTGTCGATCTCAATTTTGTAAACTTTATGTAAACTTTCTAACTATTGCTCTACTACTACGATTTGCATGAAAATTTCAGAATAAATGTAAAAACTAAACAAGGAAGTCCAAAAACATTGATTAAAATTCGTGTCACTGGACATGAAAGGGTTAATTTTCAATATTTGTTTCTATTATTTCCAGTTTAATTGCCTAAATAGATAAAATATAATGACAAAAAATTACTTTAGTACAAATCAAACTAATTAATTAACCACTTGCGCTATGATTTAATTTTCGGTAGCTGAGCCGCGCTCTACTATATAAAGTATCGTAAGGCATCGACGCCTCACCCTGTCATCGAGCTCAGAGGTTTGACCAGTGCTTAGCGCGAGGGTAGGGTCTTACATAAAAGATTTACACGAATATAAATAATTATTCACAACAACAATAAATTTATTAATCAATAGTCTAATTTTGTTTTTGTTTTTGCGACAAATACTATCGACGTGGTATACATGTCACTTGCAGTTCTGAAAAAAATCATCAAGACGTGCCTGGCACGTCAATATAGCGCAAGTGGTTAACGTAGGAGAATATATTACGGATATCAGAAGTATTTTTTACCAAGTAAATTTATTAGAATTACAAAATGATTAAAAGACTGAATTATACATTATATATAGCTGCGCATTAAACGGCACTGGTTTAAAACAAATTTTTTTTCATTTCTTAAAATAATTTCTCGAACTCATTAGTTTCATACTTGTCTTATTTTTTCTTTCTTAACATTTTATACTCACTATAATATGCTTCGAAGTATATCTTTTCTAACTTTCATTAAAACACAGTTTTCAATAATTTATTACATTAATAAAATGCATGCTTTTACCCTTTAAGAAATCTAGAAAAATCTTTACATACATGTCACGATTTCAAATTTGGAAATTTTATTTTAGAAAAAAAGAACCGAAACCTCAAAGAAATATTGATGAAATTGATAAAAGAAGAACACCAGAATAATTAACATGTTGATCGCTACATAATCGCAACATTCGCTACACTAACTACTTCTATAGATCTCATGTGACATATTCCATTTTAGAGTGATCATAATTTTACTCGGATCAATGTAGTATTACATCATTTCCAAATTTAATCTACTATAAGCAAAACAATTTGCAGTTCCCGATGGATACATATACATTTATTAGTGGCATATAGGCAGATTCGCAAGGTCATTACACCACAAGCGTATCAAAATGTAAAATAATATTACATATAATATTAAGTTATTTGTGCTTTAGCATATTTTCAACTTGAAAAACCCCAAATTGCCACAAGACTGGCATACAAATATGCTACTTATAGCAGATTTAATTCGGAAATGGTATATTGTCTCACTAGCTTAGTAATCAACGTGTTAATCAACCAAACAATTTCGAGTAATATTTAAATTCTTTAAAATGTCATGAGTAAAAAATTTTTATTACTACCTTGTATCAATATCCGATAGGCGGTCACCGTAAATTGTTGACAGGAAGAATTCACTTTCAAAATATTGCGACAAATATAGTGACTGGGTATACTGACTAATCAACTGATAATTTCTAAACATAAATTTGTTAAAATATTAAAATAATTTTTGATAAAATTTGTATAATCTCTATTATTTCAATAAATCTTTAATACGGTTCTATATTGATAGAACCTATAAAAACAAATTTCTACTGCATTAAAAAATTCGGAACTCAATAAATATTGGACTTCTGCTTGAGTCAGAAATTATATGTTATTAAAATGACTTCTTGGAAGATAACCAGGACCGGCTCTATTTTTATGAGAATATAAACAGTACAGAAAGGGCCCTCCATTACTTCTATGCAAGGGCGTTAAGCGACCTCGAGCCGGTACTGAACATAACCATTAATATAACCAGAAAATGAGAAAGGTTCATTAAACCTTTTAAAAGTCATATTCCACATCAGGCGTTTATTCATGCTTGCGAGTTTATATGGTAGACATACGTTTATTCATCACAAATATTATGATTAAATGAAAATATGAAAAAGTTAATTAAAATTAGTTAAAGCATTACAAAATCTGAAAATCAATATTTTTCGGTGGAAGTGGCAATATGTAGCAGATGAAATGATGAGTATAAATATAATAATTTTAAATCTATGGGAACTCTAAAGCCCACAATTAAAAAATATAAACGGATTAATTACTTTAAATTGTCTACTCATTAATTATAGAAAGCGTGTCAGCAAAATTCTCATTTTGACACCAACCTGTCAAGCTGAATAAATTTAAGAGAATTGTAATTTATTTTGTGTTAGGACAAACGCAATCAGAGATTAATAAAAACCAGAATAAAATAATTGAAATTACCAAATTTGGTCGAAAAAACAGAGTGCATATCGCTCTGAGTTATTTATTGATAAGATTCAATATAGGGTAATTATCCTTGGAACGACTTATCCGAATCCTTTATAAAACTGTGGAATTCAACAGTTGTGTGAAAATTGGAATTTTCATAATTGTGATCTGCGACAAGAACCGGAAGTGTATTGGGACGTGACTCAATAAAATATTATTATTATTGGGTTTCGTGATTTATTATAAGGACATGTTTAGTGAGATTGAGTGTTTATTCTTACGGAAAACTATTATAAATCCACCTTAATGTGTTACTAAAAACTGAGTAGGCATGTTGAAATTCGTATCGAGCAGTAGCGTGAATAAACACAGTTTCCGTCAATTTGTGCTTACAAATTCTATTGAAAAAATAACGATTTCCCAAGTGAAATTATTAAATAAATAGTTCTGTCCATGAATCAATAATTTTGTGAACCAATCAATGTATTGATTTAAATTACAATCAATTTTTTCATAGACATTCTGTAAAAGTTGATTGAAAAAATATTATTATGTGTTAACATTGACTTGAAAATCTAAACATAAACTTAAACATATTGTTTACAAAAAGTCGAAAAAATGATGGCTCATCTTTAATAAAAACTCGAATAAAAATGGCCATTCAAAGGGTTTATAGAAAGATTTACTAAGGAAACCATAGATACTCTTTTGATTGCACCTAATGGAAAAGATGTGAGCGCACTGACTCACTTGGGTATGACTTATCGGGGAAACAACTTATTAAACTGATTAAAAAAAATTTTCAAATTAGCTGTCTCACTTCCTAATGAGTTATTATGCATAAATTTCGTTACAAAAGTTTTGAAAAAATACTTATTAACAAATGAACTATAAAAAGCTTTGGAGTGAAAATTTCCACCATATGCCGTTTTAACATTGATCTCTGACCCTATAAAAATCCCATAACAATCCTATTGTAGTCCGTCTCATGCTTTTTCATATAAATGCATAAACTTGATTATTTGTCTTTTCATGGATGAGCTTTAGCAAATTGAGCACATAACCTTTTGATCATACAATAAAGAAAAATATTTTCAAACTCCATTTTCGTCAAAATAAAAATTCCAACGAAAATATTATTTTTAAGATAAATATCTTAATATTTCTTCCTGATTCCAAATCACTAAAATTATTTTTCATAAAGAGAGGGGGTCACCATTCTAAAAATTTAGAAAGTTTTATGACTCGCAAATTTTGCGCACTTGTCCAGTCTTGACCCTTCATCCTATAAACAATATAGATCACCGAAATTGTAGTCCAACTCACGCTTTTATCAATGCATAATTTTGACCATACTTTAGCACGAAAGAAGCTAGAATAATTTGTGTTAGTGCGTTCAAAGGTTTTTGGCACAAAAAATGTTTCGACACAATGTAGAACCAAGACCATGAGTCATAACCACGAGTATGTCGCATCATCTTGCAGCCTGATTCACGTGCAATTAAAACAATGAATCGGCTTGATGACTTATTGCCTTCCATTATAACTAAATGAACATCCATCTACATATGTCAAATTTTAATTTTTTAAATATCAAAAATTTTCTTTTTTCTCTCGTTTCGACGATTATTAAGATAAAAAAAATATAATTAATTAATTAATCAATTTGTATTTATATGATTAAATTAATTCATTTTTAATTAATTCTTGATTAATTAATAACTACATAATTTTTTTAATTCATGTTAAACTTATTTATATTATACATTTTTAGTCAAAATATTTCCATGTATTTTTATAAGCCACTCCTAAATATCAAATATATAAAAATGACTTGCTCCTAGACAAAGGGGCAGAAAATAAGTGAACAATAGTAACATTTCGTGTCATTCACATCTGGTTTTAAGGAGATTAATTTATACATTTCATAAAAATTTCCCAGCAAAATTAAACAACGTAAAGCATGTGCTGGAAATGTTCTACAATTAAGATAATATAGTCCCGGAAATATTCTTCATTACGGTCAAATTTATTATCATACATATATTGATGGGATCTTAAAACAAAACATTTTTTACAATGTAAAATTTTGAGGGTTTTAAATATATTAGATTGTATTAAAGATATATCACTAACAATTATTTCTGAAAAACAAAAAACTATTTTAATATATTGTGGAATTTTGTGAGAAAATATCAAGTGAATAACAATGAAAGAAAAAGAAAGATAGAGAAAGATTAGTTAAATTTTATTATAGAATAAACTTAATCTATTTTAAATTGAAATAATTTCTATTAATAAACACTGTGAAAATGGCCTGCCTATACTAGTGTATAAGTCTAGAAATATTTTGGACAAAATATTTTTTTCTAATTTGAGTCATAAAAAATCACATTTTATACTTAGACTTAGATACGGGGTTCGGATTTTTGATAATATAAATCTCTAAATTACAATTTCGACTTAAGATCGAGTGTATATATGGTAAATGTTTTTAAAGGTTTTAAAGTCATTATTGATAGGTAAAACCAAATTTGTAAATTTCTGAAATTTTTCATTTAAAAAAAAATTTTGTTTCAAAATATGTGAAGTCTAGAAAGAGACTTATAATGGTAATAACGTAAACTAGGAAATTATATATGTTTAATTGTTTAAATAAATATTTCAAAAAAATTGTTTTAAATAGACATTATTGTATCATATAGGTGGTAATAATGATTACTTAATACAATAAATTAGAGTAAATAAAATATCATCACTAACTCCATCCAAATTTTACAATTTCTTAATTTGTCCACATTTTGGTATCCGTCAGCTATTGCTTCTTTTATGCGTCGACGTAAATCTGATGATATGTTTAAGTTTGAGTTTTCATCGGATAAATGAATAAGATTCTCAAATCGTTCAATATCTTGATAAATTTGTATTTTTGTAGATTCATCCATGTCCGGAGAAAGTAATTTAAAAATAATTGCATCTAAAATATTTCAATTATTAATAACTATAAATAAATAACGATGAGTGTATTTGAAAAAAAAATTTATAAACATAAATCTAGAAAAACGTCTAAAAGCTCTTAAATAATCAAACAATAATTAATTAATCACATTGATCACTTAATAATTAATTAATAAATACACAACTAAATATTCTAAATTACATTATTGAAAATTTTCCTAACTTGTTTGGTTAAAAGTTTTAAAACGTGAATGCATAATTTATTTGTAAAGAAATTTGTTATTTTATTTTTGTTATATTAAAATTATTATAAGAACTTTTGTTTCCAATTTCACCATTGATTTTCTTTTCATTGAATTTATTAAAAAAGAGAGCTTGAAGACTATAAATCAGTAATATATCAAAAACATCGATATATTACTGATTTATAGTCTTCAAATTCTTTTTAATATATGAAAATTATTTAATATTCTTAACATGAAAGTAATTGGAGCACTCCATAAGTCAGTTCAATAGATTCTCATTGTTAACATTTTATTGTTTTGGAACTGTAAAAATTTTTTGATATTATGCTCTCATCTCAGATTGTGTATGTCAAAAATAGCCTCTCCCGTTTGTTTCCACGTTTAGGACAAAATAAATAATTTACTAGTCATACGGCGGTACTGGCACCCAAGATTTCATAAGGCCTCTTACATTTACATTTAAATTATTTAAAGACTTGGAAAAAATCTAGTTGTTGGTGTTGCCTTGATTAGTATAGAATAAAGTTTAAAAGCACAGAAATTTGGGTGCAGGATAATAAAAAGGTCCAATGGAACAAAATTCAAAATTTATATTTTTCGGGAGAAACGGATATGAGAATATGGCAACTGATGAGATGTTATGGTGGCAAGAAATTCACTTCAATAAAATCAAAGAAATACGAATAAACAAATTATTTACATAAAAATATATTCGAGGTCATATAAAAAATTATAGTTTCTGATATTTACATAATGTTTATTGCACTAGTTTCGCATAATTATTTACACTATATATACTAATATCATCAAATAGATACATACATACATACATATCATACATTATGTCTTCTATCATTTCTTGTATTCTTTTAATGTATTTTGTTACATTTCATATATAAAAATGTATGCCTATAATTTTATACAGTTGAATGAAAACAATAAAGGAAATATTAACAAATCTAAATGTATATTTAAACAATAAATCTATTAAAAAGTACATCGAGTATTAAAAATATTCTATAGCTTATATAAATTAATTGATAGTCAAATAATATTTATTTATAGTAGTCATTTATGAAATTTTCATACAAATTTGCTAACACGATATTTTCAGAATAAAAAATGACTTATTGTACTTATTTTTATACTTCTTCGAGTCTTAGCAAGAGGTTTATCTAAAATTGGTTTTAATTTGTTCTTTGTGTCTCTAGAAGTGTTTTCTGTGTGGCGAAATTTTTAATGTTTTTAATGAAGTTCTTCTTCAGTTGATGAAGCTAAAGAAACGACAATAGTGACTTTTTCATTCTCCAAACGACCTTATAATCAAGAATAAAAAATATAATAAACACGACATAATTATCGTGTATTAAATATATATTTATTAAATATTGACAAGAGGGAAAGTTGAAAACAATATTGATCTAACCAAATATCACAGAAATACTTTTTCATGAATATTTTGTTTGTACGACACAAAACATATATACAAACTATATAAATATTTCACATTAAGCAGAGAAAATAAGGTTGGATAAAAGATTTTAAATCAAATTAAGGAGGCGTTTAATAACTTCCGAGATACATATTTCATATTTTACTAAATTATATATATTTTTTTACATTTTACATTTTATCGAAATTTGACAATACCTAAATCCGTTTGAAACTAACACAAAATCTGTATACATAAACAAAAAAAATTAAAATGTTAATAAATATAAAGAATTATGAAAATAAGTTAGTAATAATAAATTAAGTAATAACCCATTTGCATGAATACATTGACGGCCGGCACAGCTTCAACTGATTTGATGTACTGGAGAAAATGATAAAGATGCCTTTCATTCCTTAAACATTCAATTCCTTTTGGATGTTCCTCCTAAAATTAAACATAATCTGAAATAAATTTCTAATTCTTTAAAATACATTTTCTTTTAATTGATAGTATTCAAATATTATCAGAGAAAAAAAAATTTGTATAAACCAGATAAGTTTTTTTAAATTTCCAATGCTTTTTAACATTATGGCAACCAATGAGGTCGAAAACGGCCGCAACATGTTAAACGCCTCCATGTTGAATAAAACGCACCCTTCCAGTTCTATTTACAGCTCATTGGTGTAATTTGATGCTCGTCAGATAAATTTATTTATAAGTTTTTGTTTTGGAAGTTTTAGGATTATTTTCGTTGTTTTTGAAGTTTTATTGTTGAAATGGCCAAATTTACCAAAAACAACTTGGCTGCCATAGTGTTAATAAAAGTCATAAATATTAAATTTAATCCATAGTTTGTAACTTGAAGAAATTTACATATAATTGTTAACTTATATTGATTTCATTGGATTTATTTAATTAAAACAAAAATCTAAGTTATAAAAATATTTTTACAAACTCAATATATTTGTAATGGTTATTATTAATGATTATTAAAATAATTATTATTATTTTAAAAAATTATAATTAAAAATTTGCATTATTAAAACTAGAAGTTTACTTGTTATCTTTAAGTAAAATTAGTAACATTTTGAAATTTTTATGTATTACAAGCAATGATGTTCATATATTCTATTTGAAGAACATTTTTATAATTTAAATTATTTATGCATAAAAATTTGGAAAAAATAGAAAGCTGGTTTTATAAGGTTTAAGTTTGTAGACATCTTAAAGTAATCCAGATAATTGGAATTTAGATTGAAATCAGTTGTTAAATTTATTGAAAATTTGTTTATTTGTGATTAAAAATAAAATTTGTCAATTTTGGACATTATGTTTATGAGAATGAAAATTAACGAAAAACTTATTTAAAAAAGTCATTTCATATTTTTATATAGAATGAATTTAAAAAAAAACATGTTTAAAATTTAAAATATAAGCTTCAGTTTCAAATTATGTATGAGAATATTGAGTGTTGAAATATTAAAATGTCTGTTAATTTAGTCGAAACCAGAATTATTATTTGTCTCGAATAGATTGGTTTAAATAATCATTATTATGAAATTATTATATTAAATTTCGAATTATTTGATAGAAATAAATTCGTTGAAAACTCTACTTATGACTGAAACAATTAAATCTTATAGGCTCTAAAAGTGTTATTAATTTAAAAACGAGTGGCACTAAGATTTATTTGTTTGAATCATATGAAATGCAATCCATTAGTATTTATTAGAACCAAATAAACTCAAAACCAGTCCACCATTAGAAGATAAATTGAATATCAAAATATATTTTTTATTCAATTTATCCAAAAATACTTAGACTATAAAAATCATAAATAAATAACTATTAAAATGCCTATATCATTTCACTTTACAAACGGATCATGCACAAAAATCAATAACTGAATCGATTGAAAAATCAATAAAAATAAAAAACTTATTTAATATATTGATTTAAATTACTAAAACTGTATAAAACTTTGTGGAAAATAACAAAAGCACTAGAACTGTCTAATACCGAATTAATGAATTTTCTATAATATTGCAAAGTGAGTGAAAAATATGCCATTTCTATTATTAGTAAAATAGCATTCATAGAACTATTGATTATTCTAAAATCCGTTCGTTTTCAATAAATTCTCACTGATTATAACCGTTGTCCGAAAATTATTTAACCACTGTCAATTGGAAATCATAAATTCAAAAAAAATCTATTGTTTTGTTTTATTGTAGTCAAAAATTATATTTAATTAATATTAGATTGTTAATTTTAATAAATGAATAAAAAATATGCATTTAATTACGATTTCATAAAGAATTTAGTAGTAGTGGCCACCCTTTATTGCACTAGGTGACACTCTGTAGCACAATAATATTCATTTTGCACAAGCGGTCACATTATATTATTACATATAATTACTTATATAACCGGATAACTGAATATAAAATTGTGTTTTAATTTACAGATTTTATGATTTCTTCATTCACTATGAAGGACACGTTTTTTAATTAAAATCTAAATTTGTAATTTGAAAACGATTTTTCGTGTTAAATTAAGGGAAAACACAAGTTTAAAAACAATTATAATATAATTTATATTCAGTATATAATTTGGAAAAATTTTAATTATTATTATTCACAATTCAATTATTCAGTAAAAAATATATTTTCAAAAGCTTAGTCCAGGAAAAATATTTACATCAAAGGTTTTATTGGGGTTAATAATTTAATTTATTTGATTTTATTTACAATTTCAGAAGTATAACCACCATATTGTCATGAAGTCTTGGGTTCTGAAAACTGATTCATTTCGGCATTGTTTTCCTGAATTTGTTATACAAATTCTAGGCAATGAATTCCGGTATATGTATTAAGTAAAACAAGGAGAACTAAGCAAATTTTGATTTTGAAGTTGAAAATATGGAATCTCGTGATTCAAAGAGTTCTATTTGAACAAAATTATCGATAAGATCTTCAACATGGTCCACATATGGTTGAATATATTTTTTAACTGTTTCATTTCTCTCCGTTTTTTTTCACTTCCCATTTTCCCTTCTTTAACAGATGACAATAACTACATAAATACAACAATTTATTGATCTAAAGACATAAGCAAAACACGAAGGAAAAAACCAAATAAACAAAAAAAGATTTTTATATGATACGTATTTATTGATCTGATGATAAGATAAAAGTAAATCTAAAAGGTTTCAAGTATTGTTTTGCTATATTTAAATTAACTTATAAAAGATGTAGCAATTTTTCAATTTTTTATTAATAATTCACAGTCCTTCACCAGGAAATGAATAAAATTTTGACTTATCCTTAAAAACAGTAACTTAGCTAACTTCAGTAACAAAATAAATGGTCATCCCTTTGAAAAAGTATAATCAAATAACCGCCGAGAGTTTGGGTGGATATTTTGAATAACAATAACCATATATTATTAAAATCCGAGGACAAAAAAAATTTCAAGATTGGAAATAGATAGTTCAAAAGTTTAAATAAAAACAAGTAATCTAAGGGACGTAAAAAAACTATTTTTTGCACAATACACACACACACATATATAAATGTATTTTAAGATTTTTTAATTGGCTTATATTTTTGTCTGAGTAGAAAGATTCAGTCAGAGAAGACGCTGAGAAAGAAAGACTTGTTAAATTTTTTATTATAGTAATCAGGACACATTTTGATAATAATTACATTTAATAATTTAATAATTTAATAATTAATAATCTCTACTAAAATAGATTAATTTTTATCTTTTTTTCAGACTTTTTCAAATTTTGTCTTTTTTAAACAATTACATTTTTAGATTCGAATAAGAATGTCTATTTTCTTAGATAAAATTTATCTAATTAACAAGTTACTAGAATTTAAAATTCTTTCAATTTGAACAAATTTATTTTGAGAATTCTGTAATATCAATTTAATAAATTATTTAGAAAATCAAAATTCTAATTTTTAATATTTAACTTTAAACATTTGAAAGATGCAGTACTGAAAATTGACATTAAATAAAAAGAGAAAAGATTGATTTGTAGTGTGAAAAAAAATCAATATAGAAATTGAAAAAAAAATAGAACAAAAGTGAGAAAAATGAAAAATATAAATAATATATTAAAAAAATAAAAAATACCTGACGTTTCAATTTTTCCATCCATGCATTCTGATATCGATGAAGAATTGGAACATAACTCGATTGAGTATTGGACAATGTCGTTGAAATCTAAAAAAAATATTTAATTTACAACTAAAATACCGACATCGTTCACTGATATTTAAACCCTGAGCCGGCCTTATACATATTTTACTAATTCTCTCACGTAAGATCCATCGTTTAAAATAAAATATCAAAATCCTAATAATATTTCCCTTTTTGAAAAACTCTTATATAGTCTTTTATGTATCACTGTTTACTGTATACTAATAAGTTCTTATAGAAACCTTGTGAAACTTTTTAAAGCTTAAACCAATCTACAATTACAATGAAATATACGACAATTTCGGTTTTGTTTTAAATTATTTCCATTTTCTATTTCATTGATCTTTATTGAAAACATAAAATCAATATTTCTATTAATTTAACAAGAATTTTCGTCACAGCCGTATTTAAGTTTTTAAATTGTTTTTGATTATTCAATTATTAGTTAAATTGATTTTGGTATTAATAACATTTAAGGATGGTACCCAAAATTTAAATGAGTCACAGCCTGCTTAGTTAAATAAAAATATTTTCCAATTATTTTATAGACTATAGTTGTATAAAAAGCTGATTGCCCTACCTTCACATGGCTCCCGTTTTAACAGAAAGTATTCAACTATGATAAACATATTTATATCAATAGCAACAATACATACAATACATTTTTTGTTAAATAATATTTCGGTAAATAACTAATGTGTTTTAAAATATTTGGATTTAATTTT
>CAUHTR010008008.1:0-43206 GCA_959609185.1 Schmidtea polychroa
NACTAATTAATTAGTACAAAGGAGAAAAGGAATTTAAAATTCCAAAAACAGAAAAAAAGGAAAAATGGAAATCTTGACAGCTTGTCAGAGATATCGGAATTGCCAAGAGAAGTCGGCCTAAAAAAGCGAAAAGGAAAACATATCTCGACGTCTGTCAGAGATAAAATGGGAACAGTCGAGAAATGCGGGAGAAAGATAAGTGGAAAACATTTGATTATCTCTAGTGCCACAAATAACACAAACTATATAAAGAGAAACTTGTGGACACAAAATCAGACAGAAACTGAGACAACAAATTAAACAACATCAGACGAAAATTTATTGGGAAAAAATTTGTGAAGGTTAATTGAAAAAATATATATATAATTGTGAAGAATAATTGTGTGAGGAGATTTGCAGAAAAGAATTAGTTGAGAAATAAACGAAAAGAAGTTATTTGAATATTTGAATAAAGTTGTCTAACCAACTCAAAGTCCCAGTCGATAAACAAATCGGTAGTTAGTGATCTTTCAATCCGGTGTGGTACACGAATGCTATACCTCACTAAGTGTTGCAATAAGCATAGTTACCGAGCAGAGTGTTGAATTGATTGTCAGTGTAAAATGAAAATTATTTGTGATTATCAATAAAGATTTCTGTTATCAAGTGTTGTTTGTGGGTCAGTCAAAGATACGCTTGGAGTCAGAGTAAGAATTTTAACTTTGCAAATATTATCACCCACCCATAACCTAACAAAATCTCGAGGAACTGAATATTATTGATTCTTATAACAAAACACTGAGAATTGAAAACGTTATGTTTCTTGGCAGCAGTCCGTGTCCTAAACATTTTCTAGAAGAATGCAAATCTAGAACTTTTCGCCGAATCTCGACATTGTTATGCTGATGGAACATTTAAATCTCCTCCAATTTTTTTCAAGCAGTTATATGCCATTCAACTGGAATAATACAGTTATTTCAATACTTTACATTATCAGCAACGATAAAAGTACAAGAAATTATACTCATATACTCCCAGAATTAAAACGTCCATGACTTAATCACATCTAGAACTATGGTTGATTTTGAACAGACGGGCTTTTCGCATTTCAAAGATTTTTTACGGATGTTTTAAGTCAAAGATGTTTCTTTCATTTTAGTCAATTCATCTGTGGGGAAAATGTAACAGACACCTAATCTATATAAAGTTGCCAAAGTCCTAACTCGCACAAACAATTTCGTTGCATCTTTGCAGAGAGGTTTCTAAACTTTTAAATTCCAACCTTTCTACCACTTGTTGGCGGTATAAAAAATGAACAGTGTTTGAATGAATTGAAATTAGAATACTTCACAGATCTACAACAATTTCCTCAATGAAAGAAAAGGTACAAAGATACAAGAGAACGTATAAAATAAATGGTTACACAATATCGAAAACAACCCAACATGCAGTTGCGCATTCCCCCCCCCCCCCCATTTTCAACATTTACTTGAATGTCATTGTGTACATTAAGTAATGCCAATCTGACTAATATGTCAATCGTGTTCTCAGCTAGGCTTCAATTCTTTACAGGATTAAAACAACTACATTTGGCACTGGCAACACTAACCGGACATGTTTTGAGGTTACCTAAATTATAAAATAAAAATAATCATTAAAGCCGTAAAATAATTAAGGAGAAATGACGATAAATCAATGGGGAATTCTTCTGGAACTCATTGAAATAGTAGTAGAATAGAGATATTGAAAGATTTTCCGATTTCTTATCGAGATGACAAATTGTTATTGCCGAGCCAATCTCTCACTTGACATTTGCTTCCACATATCTGCTTCGGCTGTCACCCATAATGGTCCAACGAACAAAGATAATTAATGGCTCGCCAGCCTTTCTGCACGCACTATCTTCTCCTTGGTCTTTTCCCATTAACCATTGTGTCACGTTAATGGGCCCAAATCTTCCTTCTATTTACTTTTCTCTTTGTTTACCCAGCTCGGGTTTCTTTCATCTCTCGGGTTCTCCATTGGCTCGGGTTTTCTATTAGCCAATTAATTAATTAATTAACGTTTTCTGTTTTAACACATTTGACTGCTTTTCGACCCTCTCTAACCATTTTCTGATAAATCCCTAATCATCATCTTGTTGACCATTAGCTAATCTATACCTGTCCCGTTTTCCCACTTCGATTTCGATGATTTTACAATTTATTGATTTTTCTCGGATTTCCGGATTCTTGCCTTTCGCAACTGCTTTTGGCATTTTCTAATACTGTTTCCATCATACTTTCCTTTACTATCAATTCTGTGCATGATCACGCTTTTATTTGTCTTTTTTCTTCATTAACTTTTTTATTTATATTTTCAAACTAAATTTCATTTAAATTTATTTTAATTTACAGACCTCAACACTGTTATTATCAACACTAATGAATTCATATCCATTCTTTGAGTTAAACCATTTCATGATAAAAACTTATAAAAACTAAACTTCTAAAATCTTTATTTTTAAAAATCAGCGAATACAAATCATTTTAAAACAAAATTCCCTTAAAATGTCCAAAAAAATTTATTCTAAAAACCAAAATCAAAATACCTTGTCTCGCGTCTGTGTGCTCAGCCCAACAGCCAAATACTATCAATACTCAATGTGCACACAGACGCGATACATAATTAATCTCAGAATTGACCACAAGGTGTTGACAGTAGATGCAACCTCTTTCTTTTCTAGGGATCTCGAAACCTAGTCAGATAAACACTTCTTTGTGAAGAAAACTGACTAATTAAACCACGCGGAACGCAAATATCAAATCTAAGCCACACGAGTACTATAATTAATAAAACAATAAATAATGTAACATCATTAAACAAAATGAAGTCTCAGAGTCAATGCTCACGGGAAAGCAGCTCCCTCGATACCTGACTGGCGACTTGGCTCTCCAGACGACGTCGAATTCGTTGTCGATCTCCTCATTTATTTTTTCTTTAGGGTTTTATGAATTGGCATTGACGGAGGAGGAATAATTCTGACCCCTGTATAATTAACAATTACTGATTGGGGCAATTTCGCCTGTTAACTCATCTTCCAGCGAATACTTGACCAACTGCTTGGTCAGGCGTCGATTAGCCAAGTTTACCCAATAAATAAATAAACTATCTAGTTTTAAAAATATGTCACCTATATTACCAACTTAATTTTGAGTTAATATACTTTATTTTACAAGCAGCCTACTTAATTTTCTATGTGGTCTACGTTACTTTGATCTGAAAACTTGACTTTTAACTGCTATTAGAGCGACCTTGGCCTTAAAATGTGACTCTAAGTTGGCCGACTTTAATATAAATTTTTAGTTTAATATTTTTTCTTTGACGCGTATCATACGGGCTCATGTCCTAATACTCAGCGCTACTGGACAATATACATTTCTTAAATTGATTGCACTGCAATACTTTACACAACCGAATATATCCTATAACTCATTTGTATTAGGGATAGGAAATATTTATCGTTCTCTAACAGAATTTAGCACTCTAAAATCTAAACATATTCGTATATCGTTTTTATAATTTTCCTATACACATATACTAAATGTGTGCTACATTCTTTTATAATTCCGTACTTTTCCATTTCTTTTATATTTTCAAATCAAAAGTTAATAAAAGGATTTCTCGTTTAAAATAATAAAGTTTCATAATCGTAACGACATAAGATGATGTAATTCGTGTGTTATTGTTTTGTAGAAGGAAAATGAAAATGAATCACATACAAGTTTATTGATGTATACACAGAACACTA
The DNA here is from genome assembly GCA_959609185.1 of Schmidtea polychroa. Classification (NCBI taxonomy): domain Eukaryota; kingdom Metazoa; phylum Platyhelminthes; order Tricladida; family Dugesiidae; genus Schmidtea; species Schmidtea polychroa. The sequence continues at coordinate 3,770 of CAUHTR010008008.1, forward strand.
AAGTGACTATCAGATATGTGAATCTGGAAATATTTGAGTGTTCTGGGATTCTAACTTCCTTGCAGGCACGTCGATGGAGTTGTTCGAGGTTACCCGGTTTATTACGCTTCGTAATTTTACTCGATTTGATTGTCGTAGGATGATTTGAGGTGAATTGAGCATTCGACTCCTGTAGTTGAGTAGTCGGTTTCGTTAATATTTGTTCCACCAGGTGTTGATCAATAATGTTCTAGTGCTCTCGAGTCCCTTGGTGCCTGAGCTGCATCTTCAGTGCTCGTATTTCTGCCGGTCCTGTTGCTGCTTGTAACTGTAGTGTCTCGAGTTGTTGGAGACGTTCTTCAGCGCCTCGGGACAGAACCACGGCCATTCCATCTTCCGCACTTGTTTGTTGAGTACCTCCAGTCGGTTACGGATCACTTCTACTAGTCGCACTACTTCCTCGCGACCGGCTCGCATATCTTCTTATAGCTTAAACACTGGAATTAAATATGAAAATCTTTTAATATCACATTATTACATGTTTTTTAGATAATTTTAGGGTTTCGTTCAATTCAGTCTTGCACTTAGTGCGATCCCCGAGTGAATGCCCCTAGTGATTGGTTGTTCGCTTTTTTAATCCAATGATTGCTCTACTTTTAAATGTTTGCCTTTCCCATTTAATCATTTTGAAATTTTAAAATTTTTGCCACATTTTATATACGTATACTCATATATATATACTCATATACCCTAACCCATATTTGTACCCTCCCAGGTATATCAAATGATACTAAATGACAGCAATAATAATAACTAAGAACTAAACCGAAGAAATCGCATATTAATTTTTATTAAAAGTTGAAAACTTTGGTCTTTCATTTATTCTCGTACGCTTGGACATTTTTAGTGGTGACGTATCTGCGCGCATTGCTACTAGTACATTTATCTCCGCAATTGGGGCTCACTAATTTATCCCTACGATGGAGTCACTGTAATTTATCGATAAATATTGTAATATATAATTTGTCAATAAAACTTTTGTTACTATAATATTTCCCTTGTCGTACTCGCAATATAACTTAATCGTTATCATTTTTACCTATTTGGTTCAGTTTCAGTTTAATATTGTAGACACCGGTTTACAACCACTAATTACTATGTCCACAGTCCATGTTTACCCAACAACCGCATCGCTCAGCATTCACACAATCACAACATTATTTCATAAATCAAATAACTAAAAAAATTATCTATTTATTCGTATATTTTCTTAAAGTTGAAGTTAATTGACATTGTTAAAATTTTGCCATTTCCTTAAATTTGAAGGTAAAATTGACTTTTGAAACATTTGGCAGGGATCTGGTCTTATTTTACTCATTTAAGCATGATTATCTACCCTATGACTTTGACTTATATGATTGGTATCACTGATGTTTCTATTGTGTTCTGTTATATATTTGAGTCTAGAATTGTTTAAATGTTCTTTACCCATAACCCACTAAACATTAGGGAACAAGCTCCTAGTATTCTATATCATGAAAGAATGTAGTTGAGAAGTTGATTTTACATATGCTGTCTTTATGCGCAATAGGTAATTTATATTACACAAAATGAAAATTGTTCACCACACACGGCCTACTGGACTATAGTACGATGAACCCTTAGTGTTGTGTATTCAGACCTTGGAACTACGAGCAAACCAAAAGCTTTTCGCAGTTCCGGATCTACTTATATATAATTTAATCGCTATGGTATTCAGCGATACTAGGCTTACCTGTTTCCAACAGAGCACAGAGCTACCGAAGCGTATTCCATGAAGATAACGCCAGTTACTACGGGTTACAGGAAGTATACCGATAAGCGACACAGTAAAACTACTACAGATGAACGGAATAGTACAACTGTCACTTCCTGTTGTACATATCATTTTGCTGTCTTCAAAAGTTGCTGTTGGCCGGAAAAATTCATAGTAACATTGGTTGCCTATTATTAAAGTGATTTCGCTTTGAAGTAAATCAATAAGACAAAACCCCATTCAACAATCTATTAACCATTATAATACAATAACAAAAAAATCTACTTACTAGTTTATTGTCATAAATTGGCAAAAGAATTTTTGTTTTAAATTGTGACTAAAATTCACAAATCGATTAAAATTCGTCGGTATATATACCTTAATTTTTGTGTACGAGTGTGTGCGTATGCATTGATTCAGTTAAACAAATTTGAATTATTTTAATTCTAAATTTTGAATCTTAATTTTTATCAATTTTGATGGCGATTTTTTGTAATTTATAATTTATATTGTTTTCTAATTTTTATATTTTTTTATTTTTATTTATTAACTAATTCCTATTTATTTTAATTCTTATGGTAATTCGGTTAGTTTTTTGGTTAATTTAATTCTTAAATTTTTATTTTTTAGTTAATTTCCATTAGATACTTGGCGGCCATGATTGATTTCACCACTTTTATAGAATATTCTAGTTTTCTATTCTTTTTTGTTATGAATATGTTATCCCTACTTCATTTTCTAATGTTATTTTGTGAAAATCTTTCTAATTTCCATTCCTATCTCTCCTTATCGTCAATAATTCAATTTTTCCTACTTTTGTTACTTATCCATGTTGCGTTTTGAGTGGATTTCATGTAATACCTCTTGCTTTTATTTCATATTATGTTTCGTGTTATGTTTCGACGTCTCTCAGTCACGATTCAACCATTTGGGGCTCAAAATCAGTTGTAGCCCAACACTTATATATCTATTTTTTGTTATGATCATTGTTTGATTATGTATTTTAATTAATTAAATAATTTATTTTTAATGAAATTTAATCAATTATTTTTCACGATTCTACCATTAATAAAAAACAATTATTTATATAACGAAATTACATTTATTAACAAATTAAATTTTCACAACTCTGTCGAAAAATAAACTTTTTTTGAAATTTATTTCTTTGCCCTGAAAACAAAAATTTTCAAAATGATTATTCTAATTATTAATTATGAAGCCAGGCACGAAAAAATAAATTAGACAGTTAATTTTAAAGTTAGTTTTGTCTACAAAAGACTAATTAATAAAATACAAATGCTTTTTGCAGGATAATTCTCAAAGATTTTTTTTTAAAAAAAATTGTTTTTTTTGAAAATGAAGAATTTATTTATAAAGTTAATAAAAAACTCCCATCGATGTATTTGGATAGGTTCATTGTCATCATGAGATAGCAAAAACTATATAGATTTTAAACAGATCATTCAAATAAATTTTTAAAAATCATAAACCAAATAATTTTTTTAAACTTAATTTTATTAATTTATATATCATGAGCACTGTTGACAGAAGGGATTTATTAATATTGATGAGCACAATAAAGGGTTTATGAGTAGTGCGAACTCAAAGGACAATGTGTTCGTGTTTGTATTGTCATATTTGGAGTTATTAATGAAAGACTAGAGTGCAAAATGAAGAGAAACTTATTTTTTGGCTATGTTTTAAAAATTAAATCTATTGCTTGTAGTATTTTGCTTAAATATTTATGTGAAAATTATTAAATTTATTAAAAATTGTTTTTTAATTCTTTAATTTTGTATATGGTTCTTAAAAAATAAAGTTTAAAAAAATCAACCATAAAAACATGGTTTTTGAAACTCCATATTTCACTCTCTTAATTTCACTCAAAACTAAAATTTCAATATGCGTTCTATATGCAATGAAATATTTACTATTACGTAAAATCACTTTTTTGGACATTATGTTCAAACTTATAACATGTTTTACGTTATCTCTTTAATCCGAAGGTAATGAATAGATAAGAATTTATATTGAAATACGGAAATAACACTAGATTTGACATATCAATATCTTTTAAATTAACCCACTTTCCGTGATCGATTCGGTTTGAAATTCTGATAGCATACAGTGTTCTCGACAGCTAATCAATCTGATCACGGAAAGTAAGTTAATTTAGCCTCACAAAATTTGTGTGCCACATAAAAACATACAAACATAAGTTAATATAGAGAGTAAAAGCAATTATTTGGTTTATGGTTTTTTAATTTCTTTGATTAAAAAATTTAAAAACTATATTTTTGGCTTTCCAACTTGATGACGACAGTGAGCATTTCAAAATACATTGTTTGAGTGATGTTTAAAAGGCATTTTTATAATATTTAATCAATGCCATGTTTAAGTGTATATTATTATTTATAAAATTGTAGCATTATTAATAATAATGGTCGTCTTGTTGCAAATTTGTTGTTTTCTTTAATCAATTAATAACATCACTCTCGTCTGTGAATTGAAAAAAAATATTATAAGTTATGAAGAAAATGTACACTTGACCAAAAAGCTTTTTTTGATTTGAACAACTCCTCTGTAAATTTTGAGACTGTGCAGTGTATGATAATGTCCTATATAAATATCCCCAAAATGTTTTCATGGTCTTTCTTGATTTGATTTATCTTCTAATTATAAATCACCTTCTTTCTTGCACTCGCTTGTACTTTCCCTTACTATGGATAAAAGCAAAATGTTTGATTTTTATTCTGCTTTTATACTTGAATTATTCCTATAATTAATTATTTAGAGAGAATCTCGAATTATCTTTTTCTGACAATCTTCTTCTATCAAATCCGACTGATACCACTTGAAAATAAACTTTAATTAATTGTTTTTTCGACTTTCCTCACTCGGTTTCCCAGCTCGTTTATTTACATAAAGGAAACAGTTTCCTCATTAAATTCAAAAGTAAATAACAATATTTTATTCGATTGTCTTTTTGCATCTGTTAATTAAAAAAATAAAATAATGATGCAGAATAATGACGAAAGTCAGCAGATTGAGCTACTGATAGTTTTAGTTATTTAAATGTAAGTTTTACAAGGCAAAATAACTGGTTTTTTATTTTAGGGCATTTCCCTCATATTTTACTTTTCTGCCAAAATCATTGTTGAATTGATGAATTCATTGCAAAATATTGGCCATTTGAAATATGTTTTTGATAAGATGTTAGTGAAATAATTTATAAGATTGGCAAATTCTACCACCTTCTATTCCGAACAATAGTATTGACTCTAAACATGTCTAGATATTGGTATATTCTGAAAAGTAGAGATTTATTACTTCTAGTCATAGATTTTTAATTTATGTTAGTAGAGGGAGGACCTTGAGGACTATACCCCGTAGGATATTTGTCTTGAAAGGTTTTTTAATTTTGATTTTTACAAATTTACAAAGATAATTTTTAATGAAAATTTTGAATCAAATTTTAATGAAATAAATAATGAAATTAATAAATTAATAATTATATGTAACTGATTGTGATTAATTGTCGATTCTCGCGTCTGGGTGCGCTTTTTACTTGGTTGATTTGAATTGTGTGCGCCCACAGACGCGGACTATTGTGAGTATTATTATGGTTAAGTTTTTTGAGTGAGGTCAGAGTTTTGAGATTGAATCGAATTTTGGTATGTGCGAATTGTGTTCGAATTGTGAGTTGTTTTCAAATGGTTTTAAAAAGGAGTTTTGATCGAGTTGAATTTTGGTTTCGAGTTGTTTTCGAATTTTTGAATTCCTGTCCTGTTGGGAAAATATATGATTTTTGATATTATGCGTTATAACTCAATGGAAAATAATGATGATGCCTTGAATGTTTCTCATATTATTCGTCATGCTCCTGTTGGAAATACTACAAACGAAACTGATGGTTCCTTTTTTATGACTCCAAGAGATCCTGATAACTTTATAATAGTGTTTTTGGCCAACTAATATCAAATTTATTTGGTGGATTGCTGCCGCAGGATTTTAGATCCGATTCGTCAGATTAAATGTTTTCAGATCAAAGTTTTGACAAGTGTGTAATGAGTATTAAGAATCAATTTGAACAAAGTGGTCCTCCACTAGCAAATGAGGCAGATATTGAGAAATTACCAGTCAAGAAAATCACCGCAGCTAATGATACAGGTTTCAGTTGTCTGTCAGATTATGAGGTGGCCGATGAAGTGTACGAGTTACTCCGTCGAGAAACGCGGACGATTACTAAGACGATAATAAGAACCAAGCTTCAAAGGACAATTAAACATGGTAGTAGAGCGTGGTTCCCTTCAGGGGGCTACGCACCAATGTTTCAGTGGAGACAGCCCTGGCTGATCAAGGGTGATTTGAACATTTATTTGCATGTCATTTAAATTTTATTTGCATTTATTTGAATTTTATATGCATTTATTTGAATTTTATTTGCATTTCTGTAAAATTAATCATCCTCTCTTCCTTATCAAGCGTGGGAAAGTGCTGCTATGGCCCCAGCACTCTTTTAAAGGGGGGAAGCCAGGGGAACAGTGTAAAGAAAAAGAAAATAAAAAGCTCAGCCTTTTTGCGAGCTAAGTCAAGGGTGAGGGCGAGCCGGGTAATGGGTTTTGCGTCTCGAATGAAAAGTAGGAATCAAATATTTGTCAAAACTCCTACTGGTAAGACAATCACTCTTGACTTTGAATTGAATGACACGATTGAAAAGGTAAAAGGAAAATTTCAAGACAAAGAAGGAATTCCGGTAAATTATCAAATGTTAGTCTACCCAGGAAGGCAATTAGAAAATAAAAGAATATTGAACGATTATAGCATACAAGTAGGTTCGACACTTCATTTGTCACTCAGGCTGTGTGGTGGCAATGACGAAGAGATTTTAGAAGAAGGACTGTGGAAAAAGAGAATTAGAAAAGGAAAATTAACGAGATTGAGAAACAAGATTCTCAATGATATAAATGGGAAGGAAGTTAGCGAATGGTTGGAGGAATATGAAGATCAAAAGGAGAGTCTAGATGAAGAATTAGGGGATCTGAGAACGATCAGTAAAAAATTGCAAAGATTGGACATTACTGCAATCCTAGATAAAGACCTGCAAGAGATCGAGGAAAAACATCAAATGATTGGGGCACTGATGGAAAGAAAAGCAAATCAATCTTTTATGAAAGAGAAGGAAAATGTGAATGATGATACAATCAAGAAAAATAATTCAGTACATAAAAGAAAAGTGGAAAGTCTACAGAAAATTACAATACCTGTCTTTGAAGGCAAGATGAAAGAGTACGAACCATGAGTAGTGGGGATATATCCCTCACGACCACAGGCCTCCCACTGTTTTCATGTTTTATGGCTATTTTACCCCAAAAAACGTACAAAAAACACTAAAAACCCTTAAAAACGCACATTTTTTATTTTGCTCTATTTCGCAAAATTTAAAAAATATGGATTTAAGTCTACAAAACGGAGAAAAATGCCGATAAAGCTATGAAAAACGTATATCGGCCTGCGGTCGTGAGGGATATATCCCCACTACTCGGAGGAACTATAGGTCTTGGTGAATACAATACTGGTGAATACAATACTGGTGAATGCGGTCTTGGTGAATACAATACTGGTGAATGCGGTCTTGGTAATAAAAAAATAAATAAAATAAAAAAATAAATAAAATAAAAAAATAAAAATATAAAAATAGAAAACATAGGATCCAATAAAAAAATTTATTCTAAAAATGAACTGTAATATTTGCAATAAGGTTTTTAAAAATAAAACAGGATTAGTTTCCCACTGTAAGTCGAAGGCTCACTTACTAAAAGAAAATAATCTTAATGACACAAATTCAAAACTCTGTCCTAAATGTAAAGGAAGATATCTACATTCAGGATATAATAAACATTTTGAAAATTGTATCGGGAGACTTAGAGAAGTATTTACATGCCCTCATTGCAACTTTTCAACAAAAATAAATTTCTACTATTTAAAACATTTAAAAGAACATATAAAAGAAAATCCCGAGGATGAGGAATGTTATTCAGAAGGAGAACCTGATCATGTTGAAAGAGAAAAATACAACTGGGATAATTTTAATCATATAGATGAATTTAAATTAAAAATTAATGGACCTGCAACCCCTGGAGAATATATAAAGAGAAATAAAAAAAATATAAAAGATTCTTTCTGTGAAGCTTTAAAAAATTATAAACCAACAAGGTATAATGTTATAAAATATAAAATCACAATAAAAGCAAAATACTGGAGAGGACCGCAAGGCCAAGAAGGACCGCAAGCCCAAGAAGACACAATTCCTTTAGATGTTGAAATCTCAATGCCTTTTAAATATTTATTTTCAACTAGAGGATTTAATAAAAGCATCAAAGAAATAATTCAAGCAGTAGAAGCAAAACAAGAAGAGATTGAAAATGAATTAGGAGATTCAAACTTAGTATTTCAATCCTTCCAATCTTTAGTGATTGATTATTGGAGGGGATTACCACCTAATCCTAAATCTTATATTCCTACACCCTTTAAATCTAAAAATGTTATAAATGTGCAGAATAAGGATAACAAATGTTTCATGTGGTCAATACTTGCACATTTACATCCTCAAGCTGAAAACCCTCAAAGAGTTTCAAAATACAAAGAATATGAAAATGAATTAATATTCCCTGGGGGACCGGAAGGACCGGAAGGCCAAGGAGGCCAAGGAGGCTTCATGCATCCAATGAAACTAGAAGACATTCCAGAATTTGAAAAACTAAATAATCTTAAACTTAATATTTATGAACATGTTAAAGGATGGGGACATGGATGCAGAGATATTATTCCAATTTATATTTCTGATTATGAAGTACAGGGTAATGAAGTACAAGGAAGCGATAGGGAGATATATCTTTTAATCTTGGAACATGAAAATAATCAACATTATATTTTAATAAAAAACTTTCAAGCTTTTACATCACCAGAGAATCCAACTTGTGGAGGAGGAACATGTAAAAGATGTCTTCATTATTCAACAACTGAAAACTCCATGATTAAGCATGCAAGATTTTGTGAAAAGGATTCACCAGCTTTAATTAGAATGCCTACAGATCCCAGGATGTATTTTAAAAACTTTTCAAATTTATTACAAACATTAGGAGTAATTTACGGAGACTTTGAATCTATAAATCATAAACAAGATCTAGTCAAGCAATATTTAAAAATAATAGAAAAATATAAACTCATGGATGAATGGAAAGCCTCTAAACAGAAGGAGAAACCAACAAGGTTGAAGGCCTTTCTAAGAAAAAGAAATAAACCTAATAGTGTTAAAAAAACTAAACAATTACCATCTGCTTATAAATTATTATTTAAAAGTAATTATCCTGAACTCATAGAATCTAGAGAATATGCATTTCAAGGAACTTCAGAAGATGTCTTGGATCATTTTACTACAAGTATAAATGATCTAGAACATGAAATATTTAAAGCATTAAAAACAAAGTATCCTCAAAATATTTCAGATCAACAATTAGAAGAATATAAAAATACTTTCAACTGTTGGATGTGCAAACAAGAGTTTGGAGAATCCAATCCTAAGGTTATAGATCACGATCATTTAAAAAGTGAAAATAATTATCGAGGAGCAGCCCATAGAGATTGTAATCTTAATTGTCATACTCCTAAATTTGTACCAGTTATATTTCATAATCTTTTGGTTATGACGTACATCTATTTATAAAGCATCTAGCAGCAAATGCTAAAAACTCTTTCAAGGTTATCGGCTTAACAAAGGAAAAATATAAATCAGTTGAATATGGAAAATTAAAATTTATAGATTCCTTAAACTTCCTACAAATGTCTTTAGATGGCATAGCAAAAACATTAAAGCTAGAAGATTTTAAAATCACTCGAGAGTTCTTGGAAAAAAATAATATACCAGCAGAAGAATATCCTACATGCTTAGCAAAAGGAATATATCCCTATGACTATGTTGATTCATTTGAAAAATATAAGGAAACAAGTCTACCCCCAATAGAAACCTTCTATTCACTACTTTCAAAATCTGGGATTACAAATCAAGAATATTCTCGAGCAAATAAAATGTGGGAATTATTTGACTGTAAAACTTTAGGAGAATATACAAGTATGTACTTATCCCTGGATGTTTACATCCTAGCAGATTGCTTTGAAGAATTTACAAAGTCTTTTGTTCTTAAACCTTACAATTATATAACAGCTCCTTCTTTAGCTTGGGATACTATGTTATATACCATTTGGACTTCAGATCTTCCAGAATCTGATAAAATTATAGATCTTTTAACCGAGCAAGACATGTTTAATTTAATTAAAACAAACATTAGAGGAGGAGTATCCTCAGTAATGGGGAATAGAGAAATAAAAGCTAGAAATGCAATAACTACTAGCCGAAGACTCTCTAAACACCCTAATGATCCTTATATAAAACTTAACAATGAGGAACTAAAAGAAGTATTAGAAGGAATGAAAAATCCTCTATTTATACTTTATATAGATGCAACAGCTTTATATTCAGGAATTATGACTCAATATTTACCAATGAGTGACTTTCATGAAATATACTCCTCTGAACACGGTTCCTCTGAAGAAGAAGAATCCATCTTAAAAGACCTTATAAAAGAAATACGTGCAACTCCTAAAGATTCTCCAATAGGATACTTTATAGAATGTGACCTCGAATATCCTCAGGATATAAAATCAGGAACAAGACATTTCCCTTTAGCTCCTATAAGAAGAAAGATTAATGTCCAAGAACTTTCACTCTGGCAAATCTCACAAGATAAACCTCCAACAATGAAACTTCTTTGTGATCAAACAGATCGAACTTATTATCTTTGTCACTATAGACTCCTGCAGTTTTATCTTTCACAAGGAATGAAATTAAAAAAAGTTCATACTGTTATAAGATTTAAACAAGCAGCATTCATGAAGCCCTTTATAGAGGAGAACATTCGTTGTAGAAACATTGCAAAAAGAGAAGGTAACCTTTTAAAAGACAATGGTTATAAACTTTTAAACAATTCAGTCTTTGGCAAGACCATGGAGAATGTGGACAAGTATACTAATATAGAACTCTTGACAAATAGTGAAAAAGATGTAGCCCGTTATAATCGTATGCTAGGAAAGCCTACATTTAAAAACGCACAAGTATTTTCTGAAAGTCTTTCTGCAATAGAACTACAGAATTTTGAGAAAACATATAATAAACCAATATTTATAGGCTTTGCAATTTTAGAACTTTCAAAATTACAAATGTATGAAACATATTATAATGTCTTACATCCCATATACGGAGCAAATATAGCAATGCATGCAATGGATACAGATTCAATGTTTTTAACAATAAGAACTGAGGACCTTGAAAGAGATATATCTGAAAATCCTATACTTTCAAATTTAATAAATTCATCTGGAGAGTTATTTTCATTTAAAGATGAAAAACCAAACACTCCAATAGAAAATGGAATATTTATTCGTGCTAAACAATATTCATACGAAACATTTACAAAACCTAAATTTGAAGAGCATACATTTATATTTAAAACCCCAGAAACAGAAGAAAGCATTACACATAGATATCCTATATTCCCTAAAGAAGAGAAACCTGTAAAGGATAACAGATGTAAAGGAATTCAGAGATGTGTAGCAAAGAATCTTTCTCATCAAGATTATATAGATACATTGAATCCAAATCATAAAGATAAAATTGATGAAATACATCAACTTAAAAGTGAAAAGCATGATATTTACTTGATAGAATCCCAAAAAGTATCATTATCAAATTATGATGACAAAAGATTCATACTAAGTGATTTAAAGACAACTCTTCCTATAGGAAATAATTTAATACCGATAATAAAAAATCTTGATAGATTGAATCAGTTATATGGTACAAAGATTACTGATCTTGATATTTATAATGTTGAAATCATTTATCCTGAGAGAATTGAGAAACCTTTATATTCTCAAGTTTTTAATCCTATATGTTTAGAACTTAAATATTTTAATACTGATCCTGAATATATAAAAGGTCTAAGTGATAAAGAATTTAAAGATCATAAAGAGGTTCTAAAAACTAATTTCGAAAAGTTAACATCAGATTCTATCAAATGATTTTTTTCTTTTAAAAATGTCAACAATTAATTTAAGAGTGACAACATCAACCTTTTGAAGGGCAATAAATTTTTTTATGTATGATTCTTTAGCCACTTCTCTCGTTTAATTTTTTTAGAATATTCATTAGTTATAACATTAGCACTTTTTAATCTATTAATATTATTTTTAATATCTTGTATTATTTGATTTGATTTCATTATTTCATCATCAGTTAAGATTCCATCTTCCAAAGCTTTTAATTGAAATAAAAATAATTTAGAGATTCCTAATTCTATTGATAAACAAACTTCACGATATAAACTTTTTTTTTTAGAAGTATAAGATAATGAAACTATTTCAGTCAAGAAACCATCAGCTACAGAAATACTTCCAAGTATTACAGGTGCTATTGTTAAAACTGGTAAAGTTATAGGTAAAATAACTGTTAATATTGCAGATGTAAATCCTAAAGAATAACCTATAATTTTTAGAACTGTATTCCCTTTATTCCATCTATTTTTAACCTTTTTATAATGCTTTAATAAATCTTGTAAATGTAAGGTTTCTGATTTAAATTCTTTTACTCTCATAATTTCAAGTTCTGTGGGAGCCGAGGCCTTGGAAGAATAATATCCTGATGATAATTCTGGATATATTTTTTCTTCTCTTACTTCCATTTTAATAATTAAAAAAATAAGACTTTATTCTTCTGAGCACCATCTGGTACCAATACTCGGATATCAAAAGAAACTCTTGTTGAGAGGATATCTTTATACAATTCTCTCAATGCTTTACGAACTTCATCAACATCAACCTTTTTTTCATAAAATATTAAATCTATATATTGTACAAGTGTGCTTTTAAAAATAATATTCTTACTTTTAACTTTATGTAGTCCATGTGAATGAGTATTAACATACCAATCTCCGTGTGGTAAATCATAACTAGTCATTATAACATCACCCTTTTCAAGCTTACTATTATAATCACATTTCACAAACCATTTCATTCTTTCATTATCATCATCAAACAAAAAGAAATAAGGATCAATAATCTTTACAACCATAAAAACACCCCATTCTTTACTGTTTGTTGTTATTAAACTTGGTTCTATAAAATGTTTATATGTATGGGGTAATAATGTTTTATTCTGTTCTAATTCAGCAGCTCTTTTTCTAATACTATGTGTGGTGTTAATGTGTGTTCCATGAGACTCTAAATTTGAAATTCTTTTATTAAATGATGTAATCATCTCATTTATTATATTATATATTGTATTAAATTTAGTATTCATAATTTGTTTATCTTTAGAATTTAATATGCTAGTATTTAACTTTACAACTTGTTCAGTTAACAGACTTTGTAACTTGTCAAATTTATCATTAAATCGTTGTTCGATATTATTAAGCTTTGATTCCATTGAATCAATTTTTGTTGTTAATGAACTTTCAATTCTTGTTGTTGTTAAATCAGTATAATTTTTAACACCATCAACATATTTTTATTAACTGCATCAGCTTCATCAGTTGGAAAAGATAATTCTTTTATCTTGTGTCCATTTAAAATAAAATCACCCTTCATTGAATCACCTCTTTCATTAATATATTTATTTTCTGTTAAAGTTAATATTTCTTCTGTATTAAACCCTGTTTTTATTGTTCCACCACCTCTATTACATGGAATATAAGAACTCATTTATTAATAATTTAAAATGAATCTTCAAACCTGTTTCAAATGTAAATACATTGAAATCTCTTCTCCATTAAAATCAATCAATTCTCCTTCTTGATTAAGAATTTTAAAATTAATATCCATTATATATTTTCTACATAAAGGTAAATAATTTGGAGGATTCATTCTTTCAACTATTTTATATCCCATAGGAACTGTGTTTGAGGGAAAGGAATATAAAACATTTGTTTGTTTACCATTATTATAAGAACCTGTTATACAATCGCAATGAATATTTATTGTGTTTGTATTTATTATTTTTATAATATTTTCTGATGTTATTATTTTATCTTCTTTTATTGTTATATCCATAGGTTTAAACCCTAAAACTGTGTGAAAGAAACAATTATCTAAAAAACTAATTTTTATATTCTTCAAAGTCATTACACATTTTGAAGTTGGTATATCCATTTTAATTTTAATACCTTCATTTGTTTTTTTAGAAAGTATATCATTTAAATCTTTTATCTCATATGCCCCAGGTTCTATTGTTATAATTTCTGGTTTATGCCCATCACGAGTTTGAATAGTAAATTTATTATTATCTTTAGTTATATTAAAAATAGTATTATAAGCACAAAACCATAATAGCCCCAATTCATAATTTAAATTTTGATCTAATTTAATTGAATCTTGAAAGTTTATAGTAAAGTCTGATTCTTTTGAATTTATAGATAAAGTTCTTGAATATTTATCTGACATTATGTTTACCATTTTTTTTAAATTATCTTCCGGAGGGTTGTGAAGCTCCATTTCTTTAGTAGTAAATTCATATAGTAAAAATCCTTATAGTAAAAATCCTTATAGTAAAAAATCCTTATAGTAAAAATCCTTATAGTAGAGATTCTAGATCATTATAAATTTCTTGAATTATAGATTCAAAATCCTGCGTATGCCCCTGGCCCTGACCCTCACCCTCTCCCTTATTCAATCTATACAAAACATATAAACTTAAAATACCACATATTTTAGTATTCAAAGGTTGAACTTGTAAAGAGTTAAAAGTATAACTATTTGGGGAATCAATCGGAGAACCCCTCAAGAGATAATCTTCAACTTCTTTAGTAGGTTTAATCCCAAAAGAATCAAAGTAGATAGATTTCTTATATATACAAACCCAATGAGATCCTTTTTCATTTGAATTTTGATAATTGATTATTATATTCAGGGGACTCTCCAGACTTGATAATTCATCATTCATTAATATTTTAATTTTTAAATTTAAATAATTTGCATAATCTTTTAAATCAAAATTTGTTTTTGCATTTATTCCAAATGTTTTTAAAAAATCTAATATTGAAGGAGTCATTTTGTATTTTAAAACTTCGTATTTATAACTTCGTATACTTAATAAATTTATCTTTTGAAATTATTCCTTGTTTTAACAAATCTTTAGAAATCTTTAAAATATCAGAATCTAAATTATTATGTCCTGCTTTCCTTGCAGCTAATAGTTTTCTTAATTCAATAAAAAGATTGATGGGATCCAATCCCTCACCCTCTGTAACAACATAACCCTTTTCATTTTTATTTAAATAATTCTTTAAATCTTGAATATATTTTGCTTTAGAACTAGCTCTTATTAATCTTATTAAATTTAAATATTTTTTAATTTCTTCAACATCATCTGAAGAATATCCACAAAGTAATCTATAAAAATCATCTGTAAATTCAAAGTCTAAATATTCATTATTATAAACATTTTGTGAATGAATACGTGATTTATTTTCTGAATTTGAATATAAAGTAAAGTTTTGTTTATTAATTGTTATTATTTGATATCCTTCAGTATTAGTATTAAATGTGGGTCTAATTGAAGGAGGTAAATCATCTCTAATTTTAGGATCAACTTTAAGAGGTTTTGTTTTTAAAAACATTTCTTCTTCTTCCACATTAGAAATTCTTCTGCGTTTTCTTTGATTTCTTTCAGAATGACTTTCAGGATGGTTTTCACTGGATTCTTTTTCTTTATCCTGCCACTCTAGTTCTTTTATTTTTTGTTTTTTATCTTCTAACTCTTTAAATTTTGCTTGCTCATTGAAATCTTCCAACTCTTTTATGGCTTTAATTGTTGGTCCTTGTTGTTGTTGGATTACCTCATTTAATATTATAGATTCAGCATGTTGAGTTGTATCTTTTTTATTATATTTATCTTGTTCTGATTGTAATTTTTTTAAAAGTGCTAATCTTTCTTCATATACCATTTTAATGGTATTAAAAATGGTATCATTTTGGTAAAGGATCCGTTGGAAAGGGTTTCAAGTATAAACCTTTACCATTTTTAATTTTACAAAGACATCCATTCTTTAAAGATTTACATATTTTTTTAAAATCATCTTTATCTTTTGAAGATAAAGATTCAGATGATGAAATTTGATTTTTTAAAAAATCATTTAAACCACGGCCTTTATAAGGATCAAGATAGAGACCCCTTCCCTGAGACTTTTGCAGACTCCCCACATATGGATTAAGATAGAGACCCTTTCCAACGGACACTCCCCCTTTAGCTTGATCCTTCTTCATTGAATCGATTTCAGTTTGTAGTTTTTCTTTTTCTAGGTCTGTCTTTTGAGATTCTTTAGCTTTTTGAACTGTAGTTGCAATTCCTCCAGCTATTCCAGCAGCACCTGATAGTCCGGCAATGATTGCAGGTATTAAAGCAGCTAATGGAAGAATACCTCCGGATTTGGAGGAACTCCCTATATGTTCTTTAACTTGTTCTTTTACATGTTTTCCAATAAAATATTTTTTACCAGAGATTACTACTGATTTATTTTTATTTGAATTTATTAATTCTTGCAAAGATTCCTCTGTAGGGTTTTGTGTTGTCATTTTATAATAAATAAAAATGGATACTTGGAAACCAATTTTAAATAGACATAAATCTAAATTTAATAATAAAGTATTTCCTGATAATTTTAGATGCTTAATTATTGGATCTTCTGGATGTGGAAAGAATGTTCTTCTTATGAGAATGTTATTAGAAGATGGTTTTTTGGATTATAATAATTTAATCTTTTATTCTACAACCATTAACCAACCGGAATTACAACTTTTGAAATGTGGATTTGAAAATAAATTAACTAAAAAAGCTATAATTGATATTTTTAAAAATCAACATACATATCCCGAAGAGGTTTTTCATCCTTGTGATATGGTTGATTGGTACAAGGAAAAGATTTTAGAATCAGATATTAGTAATAAAAATGATTATATTTGTGAAGAAGGGCAGGAGGCAATTCAAGTTTTATTCTCTAATAAACCTGAAGATGTTTTACATTGTGATTTACTTCCTAAAGATAAAAAGAATCTAGTTATATTTGATGATGTTGTTAACATGAAAAATCAAGAGATTCAAAAGAGTTACTTTACACGAGGTAGACATAATAATTGTAATGTTATTTATATATCTCAAACATATTATGCTTTAGATAAAAACTCTATAAGAAATAATTCTAATTGTTTTATATTTTTTAAATTAGACAAGCGTGATAAGAATATGATTTATAATGATTTATTTTCAAATGTTGAACCTGATAAGAATATGTTTGATATGTTTGTTGATAATCATTGGAAAGAAAAATATAATTATATTTATTTGGATAGAGAAGAAGCTGAAATATGGAAAAGTTTGTTTTAGGGCTTGTCGACTTAAAAATCTGTTTTCTGTAGTTCATTATTATAAAATCTACCTAATATTTTTTCATTATTTAAATCGATGATACCATATGTTATTGGAGTTGTATGATGTATTTTATTTATAATAAAAATTTCATTTGTCCATTTTGCTGTGAATCCTTTTTCAAATTTATTTTTATATTTAAATATTCTTACGCGGTCACCAATTTTAAATTTTGGTTTTATAGGGGTTGTATCAACAATAACATCATTTTCAATATTTACCACTTTAACTGTTTCAGGATTCAAGGAAGCATTTAAAGGTGTTGATTTTATAGAACTATGTACATCATTATTATATTCATTTACAATCTTTTGTAACAATTCATTGTTCCATTTTTGTTTTCCAATAGCAGTAAAATATTTCCACATTTTATTTTTTAATGTTCTATTTAATCTTTCAACCACAACTGCTTTTCCTTCGTTTTCTGTTGAATATAATTTAATATCATTTTCATTTAAAAACTTTGTAAAAACTTTGTTATAAAATTCTGTTCCTTTATCACACCATAAATATTTTGGAATTCTTTGATATTCTTCAAATATATTTTCAAATGCTTCTGTAATAGAATATCCTGTTTTATTTTCTAAACACCTTGCAAAAGCAAATCTTGTATATAAATCTATTACTGTTAAAATTATTTTATATTTTTCAGGGTCTGATGATTTGGTTGGCATAAAGACTAAATCAGCAGACCATGTTTGATCTTTTTCATGTACTTGAACTTTTAAATATTTTTTATTTTTTCTAAATTCATGGTGTAATTCGTTGGCATATTTTATTTGTGATTCTGTTGGGGTTTGTAAGGGTTTATTCTCAAAGAGTTGATTCTCAAGGGATCTTTCAACGTCTGCTTGTTCAATAATCCTTTTATTAGCAACATCTTTTGCTTTTCTAGGAAGTCCTGCTCCTATGAAAATCTTACCTTTCATTGCTAATTTAACTAGAGCTCTTTGAATCTTTTCCTTGCTTGATGGATTTTGTATATTATTTAAATCATGTATTAAATTCACATCAGCAACATGTCTATCTCTAAGATCTTCAGAGTTGTAAGCAATGTCATGTTTTAAAGCTGCTTGGTCGATTCTATTTATTGGTTCTTCTCCTTGTTTAGGATTATTATTTTCATCTAATCTAATATCTAATCTTGTTCCTGGTCCAGTATAATTGTGACGGAATAAATGTCTTTCACCTGGATATTTTTCTGTAGTAAAAGGTTTTAATATTGTAGATGTTGTTTTTGAAGATTGTAGGTCGCCTCCTGTAATATCAACTCTCGTATGTTTTTTAGTTTTGAGATGACTTGCTTTGTGATGTCTTGTAACTTGACAATTACAACTTTCACATGTCCAATATTTACTCATTTTAAAAGTTTTTTTATGTGGCAATCTACTTATGAAGAATCTCCCCTAACATTTTCAATAATTGAAATCTTTCCACCATATAATTTCATTTCTATTTTCTTTTCTTCTAATATTAATGTATATACTTTAGCTTTAAAATTAGAATCCTTTGTTATATGAAGTGTAACATCAACATTATTTATAGCTAGGCGATCATCTTGGTCTGATACATTTATACAAAATATAGAATATAAATTTTTGAAATCTTCTAAACTTAATTGCGGTTCAACTTTGAAATCATAACATGTTTCAATATAATTTAGATATGGGAATATGTTTTCATTATTTTCAATATTAAATTCCATTCTATTTATTGGATAATAAGAACTATTTAATTGAATTTGGATTGTTTTTAAATTATCATTTCCAATCTTTTGAATAAACAAGTTGTTATTTTTTTGAAATGATGGATCTGTTTCTTTGAATCCAATCAAGATATATCTTGGTCGGTATGCTAAATTTGCCACCTTTATAGAATATGTTGAACCCTCTGTCATACTAAATTCACTACAGATTCTATTTAAATAATTTACATTTATAGACTTGTTGGAATTTAATCTTTCAAGGAGTTTGATTTCAGAATGTGGATTTAATGTCCATTCAGGTATATGCAATTCAAGTGTTGATAATTTTAATTTAGCTTTTGTATCTGCAGCTCCATAGAACAATCTTTTATCACCTTCTAGTCTATTACAGATGAGTTCTATAAAAACATTATGAAGTACACGGTTATAATTTTGAAGGAATCCAAATAAGTGTTTTAATTCAAAATAACCTTCAAATTTTTTCAACTTATAAAGTTCAACTCTTTTATAGTAAGCATAATTTATATCTAAACCATCTTTATCTAAATCCCCTTTATTAACATCAGGAATCCAACCTGTTAATTCACCATATTCGTTTATATAATCACAACCAGTTAAAATAAAATTTAACTTTGTAGAATATACTCCTGGATGCAAAACAGTTTCAATTTCTGATGATCCTAGTTTTAATCTCATGTTGTTAAATAAATTTGGAAAGAAATTATTTTCTAGGGTTATATCTTTGTTTGCTTCAATTTCTAATTCAATTTTATAATATAATTTGGCATTACAAATATCTATTGGGTTTGATGTTTGAAGAGATTGAAAAACTATATCACCCCTACGATTTAAGTTTGCAATAGATCCTGAAGTTGGCGAGATTTTTAAAATATCATTTTTCTTGATTTCATGAGTAAATTCTTTATTATAATCAAGATTTAATTTATTTTTTTCTTGAATTTTAAGATTTATATTATTCATTTTTATAATAAAAATTTAAAAAATGATAAAAATCCGAACTCCGATAGCGCAGTGGGCTAGACTGGCACAGTGGTTCAAATGGATAGCGGTTCAAATCACGTCTGAGGTTAGTTTTTTTTCAACATAAAATAATATTAAAAATTTGAAAATAATATTGAAAATAATTTTTGAAAATAAATATTAAAAAAATATATAGTGTGGGTATCTTAGGAAATAAATCTTGTTTATTTTATTTATTTATTAATTAATTAATTTTTAAACATAAATATGAAAAAAAAAAATATTGAAACGGGTGATGGTGGCGAACCGGTAATTATCGCCACCAGTCTTTCGAACACCCCCGGATCGATTCTATAATGTGCACATTTATTTCTTGGTTGTTTTCGGACCTCTTTCGGATTCGCTTTCGAATTCATTTGTACTTTCGAGCAGCACACTTAAAACGCCGATGAAATCGACTTCGTGAGCGAGAAGCGAATAATAAGGTGTGCTGCTATTATCGAATTGATTCTGATATATAAGTCTGGCCAGCTTGTATATTGGAAGAGATTTGATAAACGAAAGAGGTTGAAATAAAAAAAAAAAAAAATGATCCGGATCAAAAAAAACTGTTGAGTGAAAAAAAAAAAAAATACCACTGTCCTCTCAGAGCAGTTTTACTATTTTCATAAATTAGTCAAATAGCAACTTGCTAGTTGACATCCTCAAGTAGTGTGTTTATATCCCTAACGACCGTTAGCCGACAAACGTTTTTCATAGTTTTATCAGTATTTTTTTCCCCGTTTTATTAATATTTTTGTTGTTTTTTTAATATTTTTGTTGTTTTTTTTAAGTCTTTATTTTGAAACCAAAATGTCTTCAGAATAAAGAAATTAAAAGATATAGGTTTTTAGGGGTTTTAAGTGTTTTTTTTTACGTTTATGGGGGAAAAATAGGTATAAAACATGAAAACAGTGGGAGGCCTGTGGTCGTGAGGGATATATCCCCACTACTACCATGGAAAGTAGCTTTTACTGTGTGTGTTGATGAAGCAGAAGGTGATGAGGTTGAAAAGATGTTTTACCTGCACAAGTACCTTCACGGAGAGCCATTAAAGTTAATTGAAAATCTAGGATATTCGGCAGAGGCCTATCAAATGGCAAAAGAGAAGTTGGATAGGCGATATGGTGGGGATGAAAGGATAAATTTATCAATGTTAGGGGAGACAGACAAGTTCAGGCCAATTCGAGAAGGAGATTTGATGGATTTAGACTTATTTGTTGGATTATTAGAGACAGTCACCGTTCGATTTAAATTCACTGGGAAAGAATCCGAGTTAAAGACTGGCTGTCTTTTTCAAAAGTGTTTGGGTAAGTTAACGACGAATCTTGTGTATAAATGGAAGAAAGACAAAATTGAAAAGGAATTGCGGGAGACGATAGAGGATTTGAGAAGATGGATACAACAAGAAGCGGAGATCTTAAGGTCTACTAAAGAGGTCGTGTATGGGACTCAACCAAGCACCAGAACTTATGATGGGGCAAGAGTAGAAGGTGTGTCTAGAGGAGGAGAAAGATTCAATCCAGGAGGTCGGACGCATTTTACGAGGCAACCAGATGGCAGAGTTAAAAGTGGAACGGTCATACAGGCGAATAACTCTAACTTCTATAGATCAGAGTGTGTACAATGTGGTGGTCAACATTACCTAGACCAATGTGACAAGTTCAAGCAACTCACAATTTCAGAAAGGAAGAAAGTCATCGAAGAAAAGAAACTGTGCAGGAATTGCTTCAAAAGAAATCACATGGCCAAGGAATGTTGTAAAGAATCTTTCTGCAAGGTTACCGGATGTAAGCAGACACAACGAATTATTAAATGAAAACACATCAATGAGGACGGTTCAGAGTTATTTTGCGGTAACTGAAATGTTAAATGATGAGTTACGTGCATTTCGGGGAATTGAGGACACGCAACTCGATAGGAGTAAGGCATCTAATGAAGAGCAAGGAGCTCAGAGTCATTTAGATGGGCAAATATTCAATTCTGGAGGAACATACGAATTGGTTAACGTTACTACAATCACACAAAATATTCAAGGAAAAATGAATGCAGGGGAAAAGCAAAAGGAGGCTTGCCGGGCTGATGAGATCATAAAATTATCCGAAGATAAAATTGTGGAACCGAAGACAACGGAAGTGTTGAGTAATTGGGAAAAAGATAAACCAGAATCAAAGGATCTAACGCCCGAGGCGGCAGTTAAGGATATTCAGGTCGACGAAGGGGAAGTTAATCGACTAAAAGAAGAACGGAAGAATGATCAAGGGGCCAACGAAGTTTTGAATTTAACAGAAAAATTGAACGAATCATCGAACAGTTTCACGCAACAAGGATCATTGGAACTCGCTTGCACGCATATAAAGATGCACATGAAAGACAAGGTGTGGATTGTGGAATTGAAACACGAAGCAATCAAAGAACGACTTTGTAGGATGCTTATAAAAACATTAAGTGAAAACTGATCACTAAATGAAATGCAACAGGGAAAAGTGTGGAATATTGAATTGGCGAATAATGGAGAAAGAATAATGGAGATATTACACCTAAACAAACTGAACATGGACAGCTGCTTGGCCGAGTATGGCGATGGTGGGTGGAGAATCCACAATGATGTTTCAAAAAAGGTGCGTGGTGCGGCGGCTTATATAATACAAAGATGGGTGTGTGAGGGTTATTGAAGATTGACACCAAGGTGTCAAGGGGGAGGATGATTAATTGTCGATTCTCGCGTCTGGGTGGGCTTTTTACTTGGTTGATTTGAATTGTGTGCGCCCACAGACGCGGACTATTGTGAGTATTATTATGGTTAAGTTTTTTGAGTGAGGTCAGAGTTTTGAGATTGAATCGAATTTTGGTATGTGCGAATTGTGTTCGAATTGTGAGTTGTTTTCAAATGGTTTTAAAAAGGAGTTTTGATCGAGTTGAATTTTGGTTTCTAGTTGTTTTCGAATTTTTGAATTCCTGTCCTGTTGGGAAAATATATGATTTTTGATATTATGCGTTATAACTCAATGGAAAATAATGATGATGCCTTGAATGCTTTTCATATTATTCGTTATAACTCAATGGAAAATAATGGTGATGCCTTGAATGCTTTTCATATTAGTCGTTATAACTCAATGGAAAATAATGGTGATGCCTTGAATGCTTTTCATATTATTCGTTATAACTCAATGGAAGATAATGATGATGCCTTGAATGCTTTTCATGTTATGCGTTATAACTCAATGGAAAATAATGATGATGCCTTGAATGCTTTTCATATTATTCGTCATGTTCCTGTTGGAAATACTACAAACGAAACTGGTGGTTCCTTTTTTATGACTCCAAGAGATCCTGATAACCTGTTTTTGGCCAACTAATATCAAATTTATTTGGTGGATTGCTGCCGCAGGATTTTAGATCCGATTCGTCAGATTAAATGTTTTCAGATCAAAGTTTTGACAAGTGTGTAATGAGTATTAAGAATCAATTTGAACAAAGTGGTCCTCCACTAGCAAATGAGGCAGATATTGAGAAATTACCAGTCAAGAAAATCACCGCAGCTAATGATACAGGTTTCAGTTGTCTGTCAGATTATGAGGTGGCCGATGAAGTGTACGAGTTACTCCGTCGAGAAACGCGGACGATTACTAAGACGATAATAAGAACCAAGCTTCAAAGGACAATTAAACAGATTGACTGAACTCAAGGTATCAGTACTTGTAAGAATTTGCATTAACTAGGTAATAATAATAAATCAACCAACTAAATACCAATAAATTGACACAGAAGAATAACAAAAGAAAAAGAAACACAAAATCAATAATAAACTTTTTTCTTTATCTCTTATTTGTGTGATTTCAATAAAAAAGATGTGTAATTATTTTGAATGAGAAATATTTGAATAGAAAAATTAAGGTAATATAAGTAAATTTTGTTCTCAATATTTTTGTACAAGATTTTATGGTTTCATTTAAACACTTGTAATTTATTTTAATATAGAATTTTAGTCATAGAATATCTTTTATAGAAGAATATGATGGAATGATATTTTTGTACAGTTTTCAACTGGAAAATTTTCCAAAAAACAAAATCACATATATTTAATTTTAATAGATAATTTTAGTCATTGAAATACATGAATAAAGAAATAAAAATATAAGTAAATAAGAATTTCTGGTCTCAAAAAAAATTGAATAAAATGCAGGTGAAAGTAAATTTAAATAAGATTTCAATGCTGAAATTTTCACATTTTAAGTCTTATAAAGTCAACAATCGACCGGAAATTAAATAATAACTAAATTTTCTTTTTGTAATTAAATTTTCAAACTTAAAAGATAATTAGAATATAGTTTATCAAGTTCTAATTATAATTTGTTCAGCAAAGGTTTTCAAAGTGTAAATAATAATTAAATGTTTCGATAAAATAAAATATGAAATAGTGGACATTGCTTGAACTGTGGTTTAAAATGTAGTTAAATAAGGGAAAAGCAGAGTTTTAATGATAATTTTTTTAAATTTTATAAATAATTAAATCTTTTGAATTAAAACAAGTAAGGTCTTATAGAGTAAACAATTGACTTGAAATGAAATGAAAATTAAATTTTTAAAATTTTTAAAGTAAATAATAAAAGTTATAATATAAATTAGATAAAATTAAATAATATTTTTAATAATAATAATTATGCAATAGAGTTGAATCAGCAATATTGTATACTTACCTGGTACGAAGAGAAATCTTCGCGTCTCCTGCATAACTAAAAATTACTAAAGGTTTACGGATGCACTTGTAAACAGTTATTGTTTATAGACGGTGTCTCCATAGGCGAATATGATTTTTCGTACGCCATGTTTCTATAGTGAAGTCTCTTACTTGTTGTTAAAAGACCTTATTTACTGTCTCTTTTAATGACACAAATAAATTTATTATTGGTGAGTTTTTTATATTGTTGATGCTTTTCATTTCCGTATTTAGACACAACTTATTGCGTTTGGTGTATTTCATGAAACATTAAAATTCAATACACAGGTAAGTTTGTGTGTGTGTATAATATATTCTTTGACATTTTCCCCAATTAATTAAATTTTAATATTTATTTAATTTTATTTATTATTTTTATCACTGGACTGAGTGAAAGAGTGCTGTAGAAATAATAAATATATATAAGTTTGATTTTTTATATATTTTAAACTTTTCATTTTTTTTATAGTCTGTAAAATTAGTTTATCTATTTAATTAAAAAGCTTAGAATTCTAATGAGAGGATTTGATTTTTTATTTTATGGATTAAAATCCCATTTAATTGTTGATATTTAGGCAAGTCATTCAAAATGGCACGAACAGAAAGAGTAGCACTTAATTACTATTTGAGGATAGAGGGCAATCTATTTTAATTAAGTTGCATTCATTAGTAGGAAATTAAATTTTCCGTTTAAAGGAATTATATTTTTAGATAATTTTTATTAATTAAATTTATAAGTATCAATAAAGTAAAAAGATTTTCATTGAATTGGAAAATGAATTGGGTTACTGTTTGATTTAGGCATTTCATTATTATTTGGGAAATTTTGTTTTACTGCATGTTTAACTGTGTTGTTTTTTTTGAAAATAATAGATTAAATATATTGTCTTATAATTTCCATAAAACTCTTGTCTGTATCTCAAATTATTTCAGGTAGCTAACGTCGTTTGCATAATTTAAAAAATGAATACAATTTATATTACTGTCAATTGAGTTAATTCTAAATTCCAGTAAATTGAAATATTGTGACTTTCTTACAAACATGACATATTCAGTTCTTTTCAGTTTATTCTGCTCAGGATTGTTTTCAGTTTTCGTTAATTCCTGTCCAAGTAAATGTAAGTTGAAAATTGCACAATTATAAATTATTTAATAAATTTTTACAAAATTATTTTTTTATTCGGTATTCCTGAAATTAAGATTCTTTTATATATATCTGGTACACGCAGACGAGTGTAAGCACTGGTCGATACAGGCATACATACTTATTAGTGGCATGCAGTCAGAATCACGGGATAAATGCAAAATACTTATGGTTCAATTCACACTAATCAAAATTGAAATAAACACACAATTTTGAGTTGATTGCATGTTTTGTATTTTCTTAAAACTTACAAAAAATGTCACGTGCAAATGAATATTTCATATTCCTTATATTTCATTGACATTTCCTAAATATTTAAGCTTGCATGAGAGAAATAAGGCGCAATAAATAATTTTTTTTAATTCAGTCATTACATATGACATAATCATAATATGATCATTTCAGGATTTG
Source organism: Schmidtea polychroa (assembly GCA_959609185.1). Taxonomy (NCBI): domain Eukaryota; kingdom Metazoa; phylum Platyhelminthes; order Tricladida; family Dugesiidae; genus Schmidtea; species Schmidtea polychroa. Next base: position 30,076 of record CAUHTR010008008.1, read on the forward strand.
ACCGTACACAACATTTTGGGTTTCTACTTCTTCTTCAGCGATCATGTATAATTTTGTTTGATCCTTTTGACATTCCGACCTACTACCGTTCAATTCAGTAGCATTTATTTTTCAAATCTAAGTCTACAGCTTTAAAATAAACCCTACGTTTTACGAGTCTCATTTGCAATTCCAAACCAAACTGCAAATCAGTTAGAATTAATGAAATCTTTTAAATAAATTGACCAGTTAAAATTATTGCAAAAGAAATGAAAATTCAAATTATAAAAAATTTTGCAGAATATTCCGAAGAGATTGATACAAAAAAATGTAAATAACGAAGTAAAAATAATCTATTGAAAATTTTCAATACAATTTGATATAAAGAAATATTAGTGAAATGCTCTTCTAATTCAAGAAAGATGCAATGAAAACGTTTTTATATTAATTTTGGGCCCATTCAACTAATTACAATTTGACTAAAACAATTGAACATTTTTAGATGAACCTACTCAAGTAGATTTATCTACAAACGTTGAATACATCTATTTTACCTATCATTGTTGTAAAAGGTACAGTGAAATAAGATCCAAATAAAATAGCAATAGCAAGCAATATCAGATTATTTTATATAAGAACATAAAAAGTAAATATTTTAGAACCATTCAACTAAAACGGTATCCGCCAATAAAGGCGCGTCAAAAACAGCGCCGACAATAAATACGTGAACAACATATACGCAGATAAATTTATACCCAATCGTGAATTGAGTATTTATAACTAGATTCTAAAAAACCATATAGTGATTAAAATAAGATATATGGGCTAACTGGAGATATTTCATTTTTTATCTGCGCTTTTATTGTTCATGCCTTTATTATTCGAGCCGATTTTTTAATAGATTATAAACATTTTTTAAACATAATAATCAACTAAAACATTTTATGGTAATATTTATAAAACAAAACATGATTTCATCACAAATTATCTTCTTCTTATATTGTTTCCATTTTGTTATCGCAATAGTGTCCATGTACATAACTCTTATTTTTCTCGATCCACTTCTCTTATCAACTACATTTTTAATTCAATTTTTAACTGTGTGAAACTGAATAACTGATAGTTTTTTAGTATAAATTCGACCTTGTAAAACTGTAGACATTTTATTTTCATTTTAACAATCGAGGTACGACTGATGTTTTGAATAAGTATTCCCTTAGCCTTCATCGATTCTTTTTTACTCAATAGACTGTAACATTTTGGCCTTAAAAGATCCATTCTTCGAATCCATTTCCTTTACTTTCATGCTTGAGCTTTTCGATAACTGAATCCAATTGCTTCAAAAAGAGTGGATGGTCTGTAGGATAATTTGATGTATTCAAAAGATTGTCATTAACCATAACTAGTAATAATGTATTCAATTCAATATTTGTTCTTAAGTATAGCAGTTGGCATACAATGTATCAAAAAATTCACAAAATTCAGTTGCGTAGAGTCCTCTACTTTAGCAAAGTCACCAAATCTAGTTAACAATAAAAAGATTTTTCATCTGACTTTTCACGTCTTTATATAGGTTTTCATTGCAATGGTGAGTAAATAAATTTCACTTGTAGACTAATAAGTCATTTACAGAGAAACTTTAGAGGTGTGGATGCTTGCTACCTATTGCTGTAATTTATTTTAATTATATGTTTATTTATGCTCAAAGTTTTATGTTCTTAACTTGGTGGTATTTGCCGTGTTATCGTGGATTTAAGTTAACTTGACGCAATTACATATAAGTATCTTTCGACGCTTTAAACAAATTTGCAAGTTTCTCCAATTCATAATAAACAAAACGCCATTGCATTTCTGAATCCCCGTCTGTTAAATTACAAGATAAATTTGTTATTATTACAGCAATATCTTTTTCATGTTCAAATCACATTTAACTGATAATTGAATAACATATAATCATCTACTATAATAAATAAAAGATTTTGATTTTCTACAATTCAGATGATTGTAAACCTAATGAAGAGCCAAGATGCCGTAAGAATATTTAGTAAAAATGACAATTTATTATTTTTAGTTGGAAATTATTGTAAATGTAGTAAGTTGATTGTCATTATTGTTATTAAAATGAAGGTTTTTTGGTAGAAGCATAAATTAAATGTTAACATTCATACTGAGTTAGGAGTCAAAAATGACCCCAAAGCAAATGAAGGATTTTTAAATATCTGATTATATCTAATAAACAAAGAAAAAATTCATATAATTTAGTTATCGCTTTTTCGATATTTGGTTGAAATTATAAATGTAAAATTAGACTTTGGAATTGGATAAAAAATGACTTCAAACTCGTTTTAGACAAAAAAAATAAAACTCAGTATGAGTGTTAAACAATTTAATGATAAAGTAAGACTTTTGCAGTAAAAGGATTATCTTTCATTTACTTGTTTATCATTATTATTATTATTATTTAAAACAATAAAATGATAATTTAAGCCTTTTGCTGCAAATAATGTATTTAATGAAAGAATTTTCGACTATACGATAGTCCTTGTCAATCTCCTTATTATTATTATTATTATTATTATTATTATTATTATTATTATTATTATTATTATTATTATTATTATTATTATTATTATTATTATTATTATTATTATTATTATTATTATTATTATTATTATTATTATTATTATTATTATTAATATTTATTATTATTATCGTACATCTTTTTATTTAATAATATAATCTATTCACAATTTTATATAAGCTTATTATAGAAATTATAAATAAATGACTTCTTTCAAAATAAATATTTAACCATAAGTTTCAGATTAGTTAAATTTTTGTCAGAAAAACAGGTTTATTATAGATTTATCAGACCATTTTGTTTCTATTTTTCCATGAATGCACTATGGGTAATTTTTTAATTTAATAAAAATCAGCTCAAGTAATGGTAAATTTATTTTTTCATACCATTTTGGTTGACAACAATAACGAATTCGAGACAATATAAACTTTTATTGATTAGTACAATTCATTACAAATTTACAACGGCACAAATTAGTTCAATATTGCAACTGCGGTTATTGATAGCTTATTGAAATCCCCTTGGAAGAAAACCACAGTTAATTACAACTTGGAATTTATGGCCACTTAGTCCCTAGTTCTGTTTCGATTTCTCCGATCTGGTAATAGCTTTATTCAATATTTTTATATAATGTTTTGCTTTCATCTTTGCGTTTCATTTTTCTTCTTTTCTTCTTTCGTCTCTTTTAATCCCATTTGTGGTTTGCTTTTATTTTCTGTTATTCAATAGCAATTATAAATAATTTGTTGTTGCTTCCTAGTGATTTATCTGTTATTTTGAACAAACAGTCGAGATAAGACAATTTCATTTCCCAATTGCTTTTGTTTTGATAAATATAGTGAAAATATGCGAAACTAAAAGCCTGAAAATGGACCTAAATGTCAACATGAAATGCTTGTGAATGCGAATAAAATCAGTGACATTGTTGATGTAAAACGCAGTGATGCAATAAGTGAAAAGGTTGCATACAATACGCATCACTTAAATAACGAAATTAGATTGGGGCTTGTAATACATACAAATTATAAATCAAGATATATGATCTGTAAAGAAATGAAGATAAAAGCAATAACAATGGCATAATTTGTATGAGTGAAACTGTTATTTATAATGGGATATTTCACCGACAACAGTGGATATTAACCAAAAATGTTGAGGAATGCTAATATTCAAAGGAAAAATAATAATTAACATAATGTCTTGCTATGATACTGATTTAATTGAATCAGAAAAGGCTTCGTCAACTTAAGAGGTTCTTAATAAATAAATTTAATAAAAGTTTTCATCAGTATTTTTTATACTTGTCAATTTCCTAATGTTAAATCTAGTTAGAAATTCATAAGTAAAATCGCTCCTATAATGGTTAAAATGCCTAAATTGCCTCCTAGTTTGTCCCCAGAAACTAAATTAAATCAGACTTTTATAATAATCCGTTGTGAGCTTTTTAAAAAATAATATTTGCGAATGTGGTCAAAATGAGCTTGACACTGTAGAAATTAATGCAATTTTTGATATTATTGAATAAATATCAGGAGGCAAATCCCTTTATATTAGGGGAAACACGGCATTATTTTGAACATTTAATTAATTTTATGTTTCTATTAAAAATGATTTATTATCTGATAAATTTTTTCTGCTATATTGAATAAAGTGACATTTTCATTACTGTAATATTTTCAGTAAATAAATGCCCACCGGACAGCCATATGACATGCTGTAAGTATGTGTATTTCTACCAGTTTTAATTTATATTTTAGACCAATGGATTTGCAAATGCAGTTAGTTTTCATTAATAAGAATAAAATTAAAATAATTGAAAAATAGATTTTCTATATAACAAATATTAATATATTAAAATACATTTCATAAAATTATAAAAAATAAAATTTTGCATATTTATATAAAATTTCAATTTTTCCTATGTAAATATATATTTTATTTTACAACTTCGAAATTAAAACAAAGAATTTTTTTGTGTTGTTTAGCAAAGTCAAATTTTTGTCAAATATTATGTGAACTTATTAGTATTGTAATTATATAAAACAATAAAGTGATAATTAAAGCCTTTTGTTGCGAATAATGTATTTAATGAAAGGTTTTTCATTAAATACATTATTTGCAGCAAAAGGCTTAAATTATCATTTTATTGTTATATATAATAAATTCTGATACCAAGAAATCATCACTTTATATTGTAATTATAATATTGTTATTTGTCACTGAAATCTTTGAAAGAGATCGGATTAGTTATTGTCTCGATGATAAAGGTTGGATATAAGATGGATAAGTTATTGGAAACTCTAAGGAGAACAGGAGACAAAACTTTATTAGAGAACTTCTTTGTTTCGAGTCATAAAGATTCGTGGATTAAAAAACGCAACACGTCGTAGTATGTTTTTTATCAATCTTTTTTGAATGTCTTGAAAAAACAAAAATTTATATTTATCATTTATCAAAAAAGTTTAAGAATTTTAAAATTTTGGATTCGATTTTTTAATGATCATATTTATTTTTAAAAGTTTTATTAAAAATGTCCACAAAAACATAAAAAGACTGAATTGAACAAATAGTGAAAACGTGAGGAGTTCAGATTCATTAAAATAACTTTGATATTCTTTTAAGAATAAAACTTTTAACAATAAAGAAAGAACACGATCAGTATCGAGGTTTCTTTCCATTTAATGACACATTTCTTCATTCAATAAAATATATACTACGTTGAATATATTTGACCAACCTCTTGGAAACATAAAACTGACTTACACTCAAAATAAAAAAGAAATTTTCTAAAGTTTTTAAAGTGATATTCAATGCGAATTTTAATGTCACGCTAATTTCGACCTTATCTGGCTCTTATCGGTACAACATAAAAAACTTGATTTGACAGTAAATTATCTTATTGTTTATGGAGTCAGAATATAATTTTTTGTCCGCCGAAACGATATATTTATCCAATAATAATAATTGATAAAAAAGGCAAAGTTTTAATAATTGAAAATAACCAACTAAGTATATTAAAATATAAAATTACTATATATTTCGACCGTTTAATGGTCTTTTTCAGGTTACGAATGGTATTAACCTCTACGACACTATGCGAGGTACACTTGTTCCCCAAAATTCTTGTTATTTAAACCATGTGTTAAATAGTAGTGATGCCTATTTGATATTTATTGTAATCTATAAATATATCCCAATGAATAAAACGTGAAAACAAAAATTAAAATGTTTTAACATTCAAGTACCGAAACCTCGAAAATGGGATCGGGAAGCGATGTACCCCAAATTCAAATAGGGTATTAATGAACTAAAAGTCAATATAATACTAAAATCAAATTATATATTCATTTGGGAGCAAGATCTATGTGTTTAAAATGCTTTTATCGCCATCATTTTCCCCGAAAACGTAGTCCATCAAGAGGAAGTCAGTACCAAACTAGTATGACCTTTTTTATCCTTCTTGTTTTATTCTTTTTAATCATATAAAAATTATTTTAATTTAAACAAACGCACAAAGTTGTCAACATTCTAATTTTAAATTAATATAAAAAATAAATTTAATTTAAATTTAAAAATTAAAAATTTATTTTTATACAAAAAATTTAAAAAACAATAACATCCAAAATAATAAATATACAAGTTAAATTATTTAAATACATTCAAAATCCCAGTATATTAGGTACTTTGAACATTAATTATAGGATTTAAAGATCTAATTAGCAACGCCTCTCACGTTACTAGTAATTACTCAAAGTTTTCGACAAGATTCAAAAATCAGAAATAATTGATTTTTACTGGAACACTCCTTAAAATGATCACATATGTGGGTCAATCCATTCCGTCGGCAATGCTAAAGACCTTGAGTGCAGAGATGAAAATTACATGAAAATTGATACACGAGTTCTAAATACAAACCAACTGGAGTTGTAGACTTATTAATGAACAAGCTAACAACCATGTAAGACTTTGAAACAATCCAAAATAAGTCTTATCTACATGTTTAAGGATTTTATGCTTGAATTTTCTGAAACCTTCAGAATAAGATAATACCAAACCGTATTTTTGATTAGTCTGCTTAGATCGAAGTTTTTCACCTTCCGAACTTGACAACGTATTAACTTCAACATCAATAGAATCATTACCTTCAGATAAATCGGTGTAAGGATCATGAGTATTTAACATCCATTTATCAACGGTCTCTTTTGTCATGCGTTCAAGAAAAGATTTAGAATATCCATTTTTAAGAAGTAACACAACCAGAGAATCAATACTTTTCACTGAATTGATAAACGTGGATGATAAATACCATACACGAAAAATTAATCCTCTTACCAAATTTCGCTTGTATTTATATTCACAAAAGCTCTCAGGATCATTTTAAAGACTAGTATTAAGTCCAGTGTGATAGTCTTTTTTCCCTTGAATAAGCAAATCCAAAAACTGTGTCATAGACATTTTTTTTCTTCACACGTTAATTTAATATTTATGTGCAAATCATTCGTGCTCACGATTCTCAAAAACTAAAAAAATATCATCAACATAACATTTAAACACAGTTGAATTAGTTAAATTGTATGAAATTAAATATGAAACTAAACTTGAAATGAAAGTATGATACCGTTTATGGATCTGTTTATTTTTAAATTTTTTGTATGAAAACATTTTTTAAATTTTTTTTATACTAATTTAAAAAAATGTTTGTATGAGAATGTTATCAATTTCATGCATTCTTTTAAATTAAAATAATTTTTATATGATTAAAAAAATGTTTTTTATTTTCCAAAAGAAAATTTTATTATAATATTTTTTAGTTTGACACAATTTGATTACGATTATTATTTGTTAATTTTTTTGAATATTGTTGGGCTAGAACTGATTTCTGAACCCAAAGTTAGGAATGGGACGAAATGTGTCAGTACACAACACGCATACCCAGCATTAAGTTTACTTAAATAAAAATATATAAAACACCAAGTAAACAATGATAATAGAGAGATGATATACCCAAAAATAAAACATCTGAATTAAAAATAAAATAAAACACGAGCAAGAATTATTACATGAAAACTTACTCAAATATAACCGAAAGACATAAAACAACAAAAAACAAATTCGAATAAAGGCGATTAATAAAAATTCAAAAAGAACATTTGGTGGGTTACAGGTGCTGTAAATCTTTACCTCCTCGTGCTGTTTCCAGCGTAACCCAAAATACAAGTTTTAGCTGACCACTTGATACCCGTTGAGCAATCAACGTTGGTACTGTATCAAGGGTTTGGGCACTAGCAAAAAGTGAGCATGCTTAACATACTATAATTGTCTAGCACCCACTGGGGTTCACGGACTGCCGATAGAAGGCCTATGTCCGATTTCTTTTCGTCCCCGTTACGACAATTAACATTATAATAAAAGAAAATCAAAATGCCCGCTATGGACGCACTAGGAAGATTTATTTGGACAACATGAATAGCTTATCGTGTGCTGGTCGGTTCTCTTGATGTAGCCTCTGATTCAGTAACATGGAGAGCTAATTGGGCCTGGCTGGCCTGCCTTATCCTCGCTCGCACCGCTTTTCCCGGCCGAATCTTCTTCCTTGGGGCTACTGCTGTTGGGGCATGTTCCTTCGGTCGACGGAGCAACTCATCTAAGGGCCGGATCTTGGCAATGACCTCTCGCTCCAGCTCCTGTTGATGCACCTTGACTTCCAGTTCCCTCACTCTTAGGCGGAGGGCCCGCAACTCTATCTGGTCTTGTGCATTCTGAAGTTGTAGTTGGGTGATCAACTTCATCCTCTTCTTCATCTCCGCTGGTGGGAACCAGGTGCACTCGAAGTTCCGACAGTGAGCCTTGACTCGTGTCAACTTGGTCCGGTATTCTTCTGCCTGTCGTTGTGCCCGTTCCCTATCTGCTCGCATCTCTTCCAGGAGTTTCTGCACTGAAACAAGATAACATCAATAACCTTTACACCAACATCGAGGGTCGAGCGCTATTATCAGTGTAGATGTTAAACGAAGTAATCCCCTCGTCGCAACCCTCCGCCAATCGTACCCCAAAAACGAATTCTATGTGGCCTCCCCAACCTGGTAGGGCTATCAAGGCAACGCTGCAGGAAATTTGTGGTCAACTGGTGATACTCCACGTCATGAATATCGCTAAAAATCAAACAATCTTCACACTTGAGTGGTCATCGGTCATCAAACGCAAACAAACATCGAATAATTATGAATTAACAAGACCTATCGTATAATATTCAACCCTGGATTAAAGATGTTTAAACCAGTACATAACATCACATAATACACTTGACTCTAAGGTCCGCACAGAATGATTAGTTTTTATCCCGAGGTTTTCGTCTGGACCCCGCGCCAATGTTAGTCACGTAGCTTCCGCTAGCCTCCGATCCCGCACTCTCCTTGATCGAATGGGTGGACGTTCGCGTGCGTCCGCGTTTCCTCGGTCGTCCCGGTCCTCGTTGAGACCGTCTTGGGTATTTCAATCCACGTTGAAGGGCCGCAGTGCGTTTCGGGTGACACTGGGCTCGAGCGTAGCCGTCGCAGTCTTCTACCTCGCCAGCCAGAGTCGCTTTCTCGAGCCGGTGTAATCGGTCTATCGCCTCCGTCACTTCGTCAAAAGCGTCGATCAAGGCTAACGACGCGTGGTTGAGGTAAGGCTCCACCTTTGGAGTCACTGGGGTCACATTCTGATAGGTCCAGTCATGGATCTTGTACCAGATCCATCTGGACCGTAGCCGGGAGATTTCTGCGCCCTCTCTCAATCGGATGGCTTCGTCTGCCTCCTCTTGGGTTAGGTTGTGTCTTGATGCTGAAACCAAGGTATTCGCGTGGCTGTCTTCTGGTCTAATACTAGGCATACCTGCGATATTAAGAGAAACATTAAGCAAAATTTCCGTTCATTCAGCTACGTCTAGGCACTCCCAGACGTCTAATACAATTACGTTTAAGTTTGAACATGACCCATAGTCTCCACGATATTCTCGTTAGCGAAAGTAGATTTCAATTGTTGATTAATTTCCCACTCGATTTTTTAATTTAACCTAAATTGGTTTGGGAATAACGAAATCCAAGATTTATAAATTACCTATCGTGAAATTAAGATTCGTGTATTAAAATTATTAAAATTTAAAGATTACTAACTCTGGTTTTACTGAATTAATAGTTAATGCAGTAAAATTGGATAAATTAACATTTTATAAATTAAATTCACCATTGCTCATACCGATATCTATTGTTTAAATCATCCAAAAATGTGATTTATTAATTTAACAAACAGCCAATATGTTTAAACTTTATCAATACCATTGATAGTAATTATGCTACTAGGACCCACTATGGAAAACGGGCATTGTTAATTGTCTGAATTTATTTCGGCTCTTCGCAATCCCTGACCATAGTGGCTGTAAGTGGCCTGATCGTCTATTGGGTAAGTCAAATTTTGATCTTGTTAAATTTGTTTATTTCAGAACTGGATTTTCAAAAACCCCCGTTTTGGACATGACTTTTCCCTCGGATAATGTGTTCGATAATATGTTGTTTGGCGGTGAGCCAATATATGCCGACGTGCTCAATTTATGAGATGTTCAGATGGAGATTTTTCATTGCCAATTTGGAGTTATGCCGTGGGGATTTAAGGAAAATTTTCGAACTTGAGGGAATCAAGAATGGCTCTCCTTGCATGCACCTTTCCACATCATCGGTAATACTTTTACAATAGCTAAAATGATTTTTTTAAATAAATGTTTCGATTTATTAAATGATTTTTCGCTTTTGTTGTATTTAAGTAGATAATTTATTTTGTGTCAGGGAATAATTATTAAACAATTTTGTTAGTTTTTTTCTGGTTTTCCATTTTAAATACTTAACGGTTATAATTATAATATATGCTCCTCATTATTCCTAGTTTATGGTTGTACCGGATATACGTCCTAACTTAAGCAGTCGCTCTTGGGGAAAACATCCCTTGTCTTTTCCAGTATGCATGGGGTCTACTTCTGGGGTACCAGGGTTAAGTCTGCCGGGGTGTCATGGGTTTCACACGAAAATTTGGAGTTCCTGCTGTCTTAGTCAATGTTGATTGCTTGTTCACGAGAGGGCATGTGTCGACCATTTGATCAACTAGAATCGGTTCAATGAGGGTAATCCTTGGTTGGTAAGGTTGTTACTAATAATAGAAGCGGTATTATTGGTCAAAATTTTAAAATACAAAAAAAATCAATAGTGTTGGGGTTTTCAAATTTCCCTATTTATAGTAACATAAGTAATCGATAAATTGGTTTGGAAAAGTTATATAGGACGGGGGTTAGATTAATGATAGTATTGAGGTAAAAATAAAAATAACAATCTAATTGATTTATTAGTGATATCCTTTAAAAAATGTAATAATTAATTAATAACGCAATGACAAGGGTAGTGATAATAATAGTGGCAATGATAAGAGTGGAAGTGTTAATAGTAATAGTACTAAAACCGTAATATTAAGAACATTAATAATGGTCATCCTAATAATAATAATAATGACAACAGTGATAGTAACTACAATAATAATCATAACAATAATAATAATGATAATTATTATAATAATACTAATGATAAGGATAATGATAGCAATAACAATAGTAATAATAATAATAATAATAATAATAATAATAATAATAAATAATAATAATAATAATAATAATAATAATAATAATAATAATAATAATAATAACAATGATAAGAATAAGAATAACAATAATAATATTAATAAGAATAACCATAATAATAATGATTATGATAATAATAATAATAATAATAATAATAATAATAATAATAATAATAATAATAATAATAATAATAATAATAATAATAATAATAATAATAATAATAATAATAATAATAATAATAATAATAATAATATCATAATAATGATAATGATAATATTGGTAATAACAATAACAATAAGGTAAATTATAATAATAATAATAAGTGTAAGTTCATAGTATTATAAGATTACCACATATGGGGGAATCATTTACGGAAGGTTATGGGTGTTATTAAGGTACAAACCACAAAAAACATCTTTAAAGATTTTATATAAGGTAGATTTCAATATATATAAAGGTAAGTATGAACGTTTTCGAAATGATTTTAGTTTATGATAATATATCATTACATTGAATAAAATTATGAATAATATTAACAGAATTCATTAACATACTGAACAATAGTTTGTGCAATTAGCCGACTACGAGAGCCTCTGTATTAATTTGAGTCTGGGACAGTTCCCGTTTAGATGATCCTAGTGATGTATTTCTTATAGAAAGTTAAGTGTTTATTTTTGGTATGTCGTTTATCGAAAAGTCGGATTAATTAAAATTTTCCTACTTTCCCGACCCAACTGGATACGGTACGATAGGCCTTATTGTATTATGTTTCCCGCGATTACTTTCCCGAAGTTTATTTCGTCCGCATAGTCCCTATGACTATGCCAACTACCGGTATGGATTTACCGCCCTACTCCTGGTTAGAACCATTAGTTCGTGGCGACCTCCGGTTAAAAAAAAAATGTTTAAATTTTTGTGCATGTGGGGTCGTAGACCCGAATACGTATAGTTAGTTGGAAACAAGGCTGATCAGCATAGTGACTATAACCCGTTCACAATGCTGGTCACTCTTATTTCGTAACAGTAGGATAAATAAAAAAAAAACAAAAAAATAATTCAATGCAAATCAATATAATAAAGTAGGATAATAATATAACAATGATAAAATATACAAACAACATTCCTTACTTTCAGTGTTGTCCAAATTTGTTACGAAAATTTTTGGCATACAAAAAGATTAAATTGTGACCAAAATGCGTCGGTATATATACCTATTTTGTACACGTGTATGTATTGATGCATTAAAACAAACTCGAATTCTTTTTATTCCAGAATTTTCTATTTTACGATTTTGCTATTTTTAATGGCAATTTTTGTGCCATAATTTTTGTTTTTATTTTTATATTTTTATTTTTTAATTATTTTTCATTAATTTTACGTCCATGATGGATTTGGAACGGTTCCAGAACATTCTATTTTACTTTTAATTTAATTTTTATTTTAACTGATGTTTTTATGAATTTCTTTTTGAGATTTTTTGTTTTTAATACTAATTTATTTATTTTCCTTAACTTTTGTTGTTCTAGATGACTGTTGTGATGGTCATCGCCATTTTTATAGAATGTTCTGGGTTTTTCTGGAATGTTTTACTGTTTTTATCGTCTTTTAAGTTATTCGAGTTTGCTTTTGGTAATTCTATGTTTATTTGGTTATTTTTGAGTTAGTTTTTGCATAACTTCTTGCTTTGGTATGATTTTATTTAATTTGTGTGTTTATTATTTTTGTTGTTTTCTCCTTTAATTACCATTGTTTATTTGGTGTAGGTTTTAATATTTAACTATACTTGGTGCTTTTTTACTTGCTGTGTACCTACACATTTCAGTCACAATTAGTATTTTGGGTCTAGAAATCAGTTCTAGCCCAACACATTAAAGAAAATCTTCATAAAATCTTACGTAAAAAAAATTATATC